>OY856415.1:83213834-83273834 GCA_963693085.1 Alisma plantago-aquatica | reverse complement strand
TATAATGAGATGACCAAATTTGTAATACAAATACTCATTTTGTATTACACGTCTGACTATAGTAAAAATGATAATTATGAAAATAGTTTAGCTGTAATATAAAATGAGTGTTTGTATTATAAATTTGTTCATCTCATTACTTACATATGTTATCTCCGTAATCCTTGTTCCACCAAACGTCTATTCTCCCTCGCATCGGAAGCCATATATATATATATATATATATATATATATTCACTACCTGCATGGGTAGCTAATTTTGATTATCTGTGGATCTATTTTGTAATAGAAAGGTACTTATTTGTAATGAGACAAACAATGTTTATAATGAGATGACCAAATTTGTAATACAAATACTCATTTTGTATTGCACGTCTGATTATAGTAAAAATGATAATTATGACAATAGTTTAGCTGTGATATAAAATGAGTGTTTGTGTTATAAATTTGTTCATCTCATTACTTACAAATGTTATCTCCATAATCCTTGTTCCACCAAACGCCTATTCTCCCTCATATCGGAAGCCATATACACCAGATTTCACAGCCTCATCGGTTCATCTGTCCTTTTCATTCACAGTCCACACCGAACTATTGACATATTCCAAAGGCAACATCTGTGAAAGCACCTTCTCATTTAATTAGTTCCGTTTGGGACAGGGATGATGTCCCCGTCGTCTGCAATAACAAAAAAAGCCAGTGGTGTTTGGTTCCTTGTAGACAAGCTCGTTCCAAATAAGATTGGTTGTTGTCCATGTGGATATTCCAATTTTTATGGTCTCTTCGATGCAGCTACAATGTTTCGAAACTAGCTAGGGCTTGTATAGTGTGTCATTAAAGCAATGTCAAACTTAAATGTTCCCTGTACCCCGCCGAGAGGAGAAAGAGTAGCAAACATGATGAAACTTGTTCGATACGATTATTTGATTAACGATCTATGATGGCATGATGGCAACCTCAAGATGTTCATTAGTACAAAACTGACCTTTGATGTCAGTTATTTAAGGCCTTTGGCGACAGTTTAAAAGCGACACATATGTGGGTGCCGCTAATAGGAAAACCCTTAGTTGGTGACGGTTTAAAAGCGACACATATGTGGATGCCGCTAAAAGACAAACCAAACTGACGCCAGAACCCTTTGCGCCACTGAAAACGCGCCAACAGGGGCACTATAGGCGTCAGTTATTAGTATGAAAATCGATGCCAGAACCCTTCGCGCCACCCAAAACACGCCAGTAGGGGCACTATAGGCGTCGGTTATTAGTAGAGAAACTGACGCCAGAACCCTTCACGCCACAAAAAGGGTGCCATCTAGGACACCATCGGCATCGGTTTCTTAGTAATAACCGATGCCTATAGAGCCTCTGCTAGCGCGTGGCGCGAAGGGTTCTGGCGTCGGTTTCCTACCAAATTTGTTGTCGGTTTTTGACAAATAACTGACGTTGTAAGCCTTTGTTTTCGGTTTTCTACCAATAACCGACGCATATATTTTATTTTTTTCTTATCAGTTTGCATGCCTGCTGTGGCTGGTCAGGCAGATGCGGAAACCTGCAGTTCAGTTTTTGAACTGTTGGTTTACGACATCCATTAATATCAGCCAACAACAGACCACAAACCTACAAAATTAACAAGATTCATTTTCACATGTTTATCAACCTGCAGTTCCATTCAATTTTCACACATGTAGAAACATTCAGACACATGTAGAAACATTCATGTAGCAACATGCAGTTCTTTTCATTTTCACATTCGCACATGTAGAAACATTTAGACACATGTAGAAACATTCATGTAGCAACATGTAATTCTATTCATTTTCACATTCACACATTTATAAACATTCAGACACATGTAGAAACATTCACACATATGACAATTCAGAAAAATTCATTTACAAAATATCATTCGTTAGTCATTATCGCTATCAATATCCCAATTATATTTTAAAAACCCCACTATTTGTATGACTTTTTCCCATTCTTCTATTACATCATTTAATTCTTTCGTCGTATGGAGAACATGTACATCTGATATGGCCTTACCTGTAGTGGGGTCAATTTTAAACACCTGCAAAGAGAATGATGTATATATATAATTAATAATATATAAATAAGATTGATATATTTCATATTATCTAATGAAACTATATATAATACCTCATATATGATATCGATGTCCACTGCGGCATATTTGATTATCATGTGCATATATCGCATCACATAGTATGCACATGCCCAACCGTTGTCTTGTGTAGCACATTATAAATTGAAACATACAAAATATTAAAAAATACAACTAAGCACAGTTCACATAAATAATATATACATTGGAGTCTGGAACTTACTTCCACGTTCTCCCAAATTATTGGCTGGTTCTTTTTCCTGGGGACCTTTCCTCCAGCCTTTTTGAACTCATGTAAACCCCCACATGTTAATGTAACACAGTAAATTACATAATTAAATAATAATGTAATAACATATTTTAATGGATATAAAAATGAAATATTTCTCACCGGAATAATGCCATTTTCATTGCGTGTCCATATATTGGATTCAATTTAGTCCCCTTAGGATCGAGATAATAGACAGTGAACGTTTCAGGGACAATAACTAGTAACTCCCAATGCATACCCGTAGAGGTAAAAAAGTTAAAAATTAATAACTCAAAATACACAATAAAATGTAATTTTGTTAAGTCCAATTTATAAGCAAAGTAAACATACTTCACATTGAATGGAGTTATCACCGTCTTCTTATCTTGACCAAAAATTGTAAAAGCATCATAACAGTATTGTTGAACTCACGAAGGGTCTTTAGATACTAGACTAATCAAAGATAGAATACAAAATCATACACATGTTCAAATGAAAAATCTTTACATATCTTATCTAAGTAGCTGCAAAACATGTATTACGTATGCATTAATATATAAGAAACCAGATCACCGAATCCGACACAAGGTATTTGGATGTATAAACAAGATCTCACCTTACCTATAGCTCTATCACAGATGTATTCAACCAATCATAGCGAAACAACTCTAAAATATCTTTATAAATAGTTTGTTTTCATATGATTGACCTACAGCATCCACATTTATAGAAACATTTATAGGGCAATTTATATCATGTTTGCCTAACCATACTGCCATACCCCTACAATTAGGACCTAACGGGGCAGGTAGGTCATTTGGAACCCAACTTGGTAATGTAGGAGGTGGAGGTGCATGCCTAGATACTCTGGGTATCTTCCTTTTAACCTGTATATATAATTTCAGATCAATTGACCTCATATATACACACTAACAATTTAACGTAATGTAAATTTACCATACAATTTTAGTATTGACGACATCTGCTTTGGGCCACAATATCACTCTGTCTTCTGTCTCACCAAGCGTTTCACAATCTGGGTGGGCATATGGCAATAGAAGATCCATCCAACTGGGGAATATACGTAGCGGACTCACATAAACCCAACCATCTGGTAATGGAGACCCATGAAACATTTTTCCTGGAAGGGATGGGTAAGCCGACGCCTCTGCAATGACATATTCTTTACTTTTTAGACGATATGGCTAGCTACTATGTCATAAAAATACTTACAACGGATGTGCTAGGTTGTGGGTCTATAGGATTACTCCCAACCTCTCTAGTAGGAGTAGAGCAGGACGCCATACGTACTATCTGAGTGGCAGTCAGAGATGCCTATCACTTGCTCATTACTTCATTGATTGTCTTATCAACTGCTTCCTTGACTCTCTTATCAACTACTTCATCGACTCTCCTATCAACTATCTTATCTACCTATATATGGATAAAAGGAACATTAGCTTCTGATTATTGAATTTTCTTTTACAGTAACATTCTAAAAAAAGAATAGGTTACCTCTTCTTGTGAAATTCCTGCTTTTGGGACATATTTGCGCTGGGATGGCCCAAAGAATACTTTGATGCCCACACCAGCGCCTGCACCCCTAACACATACAGGATGCTCTAGGTTATCTAGAGCAACTGTCAATTCATCCCTTGTGCCCTCAGGGATGAACTTGCCTTGTTTCCTCATCTCGTATAGCTCCCGCTAACCACCATCAACAGAAATTGGTAAGTAAGTAAACACCATAAATAATCAATATCTGAGCGATTGCTCTAAGAGTTATATTTTACCATTTTTACAGCTGCCTCAGCAGTTGCGGGCTTCTTTATTTCTCCCTTCTTGTTTTTCCTTCCAGCTATCCAGACATCATGGTGAGGCAGAGGTGTGATACCTATAGTAGAGGACTCCTGTGTAGCAACAGACTGAGCAGTAGACTCAGCCTGCATAGCCCTTTGGACCTATTGTGTGGTCATCCACATTCAATGCACGCCTTGCTCTTTGTGCCTCACTGAGGGCCTAGTTATTATGCACATTGATTTGGTTAGTAACACTAAAGGTTAATATTGAATAGGTGAATACAACGTATATTAATTAAATTGGGAGGGATGCCTAATACCTTGAATTCATCAGTTTTTCTTGAAGCAACAAACACGTATCATTCTTCTGGGTCCAGGAAGTTCCACTGTTCAGTGGCTGACTTCTTCCTCTTCTCACCATCATTTTTGTATTCTCAGGCGAGGTTTGTCCTATAGTTCCTTAGGACCCTCCCACAGCGTTGCATCACATATTTACGATGTAGCTTTTCATGCAATACAAATATACTCTACAAAATAGAATTGCTATTAACTAGTATCCAAAAAATTAGTAATCTACAAAATAGAGTTGCAAATAATAATAACTCACGCATAAATCCTTCCATATTAAGGATTTCTTCTCCTTAGGCACTTTATGCCAAGAATCTATCTTACAACCACAATGACTACGAGTAACATACCCAAGATATGAAACAAACGAATTGCGGTTCACTCCAATTATATTTCCTACATTATCAAAATCCACAACCAATTTGAGTTCATTGCCCTTAACATTTTTAACTTCTTCATCATAGTGATGCCCCTTCTCTTGTCAACTTTTGGATTCTGCTCATCAAGTGCCTCAAGTGCTTCAGAGGGTACATGTGTATCATCAGCCTAAAATTTGACAAAATAAACACATTTACAGGATATAACTATAAATGGACATATAAATAGAAATATATGATATATTTTTAAAACTTACATTGTGAGGTGGTGTATTGATTTCCTCACCCTCACGGTAATCATCAGCACGGTCATCAGGAGAATGCTCGTCCATCTGAAAGTTCACATTCACATTGTAAAGTTCACATTGTAAAGTAATTCACACGGTAAAGTTCACATTCATATTGTAAAGTAATTCACATTGTAAAGTTCACATTAACATTGTAAAGTTCACATTGTAAAGTTCTACTAGTACAGAAATGGTCTGTAGCATCGGTTTTTTTAAGCCTGCAACGTCACTTTATAACCGACGCCTAAGTGGCCGTCGCTATAGAGTTTGCTCTATAGCGTCGGTTTATTTGACCAAATAAAATCGACCTTACAGAGTAAACACCGACGCAAAACACCGACCCAGGCGAGAATTTGCTCTACAGAATTTGCTCTATAGCGTCCGTTATTCCAAAAAAACTGACCCTGTAACTATCTCGGTTGACAGTTTTCTCGACCGATATCGTTTACAGGGTCGGTTTTTTTGGAATAACCGACCCTAAAAATTGAATGACCACTTCAGTGTGACCCTCGGTCGAGAAAATTTTTGACCGAAATATTTTCGGTCGACAATTTTCTCGACCGAGAAAGTTTTATAGGGTCGGTTTTTTGGAATAACCGACCCTAAAGATTGAATGACCACTTCAGTGTGATCCTCGGTCGAGAAAATTTTCGACCGAAAATATTTCGGTCGACAATTTTCTCGACCGAGTGAGTTTTACAGGGTTAGTTTTTTTGGAATAACCGACCCTAAAGATTGAATAAAAGACTTCAGAGTAATCCTCGGTCGAGAAATTCTCGACCGAGGACTACTCTGAAGTCTTTTATTCAATCTTTAGGGTCGGTTATCCCAAAAAAACCGACCCTGTAAATCTCTCTCGGTCGAGAAAATTGTCGACCGAAATATTTTTGGTCGAGAATTTTCTCGACCGAGGATCACACTGAAGTGGTCTAGAAGTTACGATTTTTTTAAAAAAATTTCTGCAGAAAATGAAATAGAACAGAAGAACAAGAAGATTCATATATTCTGGGAGAGGGGAGCATTGATGCTCAACCGTCACCATTCAAAACCACACATTCATGACAAAAATGATTCATAATCACATAAAAATTTACAAAATGATAGATTGCAAGTCTGAGATGATATTAATCAGATACAAAAGTAAATATGAAAGGGCCACATACATAAATGGAGCTGACATATTTTATCCAATGCTATATTGACTTCATTTAGAAAAGAATCTGACCACTCTTCTCAGAATTCATTCAAGTCCACAAGGGTGTAAGGCTGAGTTGTAAAGATCTGTAACAGAAAATGCACATGCTAATATTTTATAAAAATGACTACAATCACTTGTAAATTTATGATGTTATTCTTTATTACCTGACTTATAGTCTGAATGTCATGTGATGCTTGTTTGACAATAGCTTGCATATATTTCATTACATAGTAGCCACAAGACCAGTCATTATTTTGCATAGGACACTACAAATAATGAATTATACTTAATGTTAGTAAATTACTATAAATAGCAGTTGAGATAACACTATAAGAGTTGACATATTAGAATTGAAAATTAATACATATAAGACTAAGCAGTTGTCAAAGTAGCTACCTTGACATTTTTCAAAGTCAATGTCTTTGATTTTGTTGGTATTTGTCCTCCAGCATCACGAAAAGTTTTTATACCCCTATCAATTATATAATAGTTGGTAAAATAGAAATTATAAATAGAAATATAATGTTGAAGCATTGACTAAATTTATACTTACTCCATAGCTGGCAATTTCAGTTTGTGACTCCTTGTTGTTTTACCCATTGGGTCAAGATAATAAAGAGTCATCAATTTAGGGGCAATCACCACTAATTCCCAATGTCTATCTCTGAGTAAGAATAAAACAAACATTAAAATAAATAATTTTATTCATTATTAAAATTATATTGAATAATAATACTTACTGCACGTTAAAAGGAATTAGGATAATTTCCTTCCCTTCACTAGCAAAATATTTGAATGCAGTAGAGAAGTACTCATTCACATCCTAAAAATTTATCTCCACTTGACTAGTGATTGAAGGAACTAAGAATCCAACATTCTTTATATCAAAGTTTGTGATCTCAATATATAAATGGCTGTAAAACATTTGTAATTATTTCCATATATAGAACTAAGCTAAAAATGTGTATTGGAATTTGATATATATATTGATAGATCATTACCTTATCCATACTTCTATTACTGAAGTATTTAGTCAATCATACTAGAACAACTCTATAATATCATCAAGAAAAATTAAATTCTCAAAATCCCTCCCAACTGCATCTTCTGTTAAATTGACCAACATTTGTAATCCTGAGCTTTGGTTGACTAAGTATCGACACAAACATTTACATTTTCTTCCCAATTCGTCGAATGTAGCTTCAGGAATGAAAGATGGCTTGGGCATAGGAGGACGACTAGTAGAATTTTTACTTTTTGGTTTACAAACCTGTTAATTAAATTATATACTTATATTACACGAGTTCATATATGCAGTCAAATATGAAAAATATGGTAGAAATAAGGTATACCTTGTCATTGATAACCAAGTGTTTAGGCCAACCCACCATAGCACCCTCAGCTTCTTCAACTGTACTATATTCAGGATTAGGTATGAGTAGTGGTTTGTCCCCCATTCCGTCATACACAAGATAGATGGACACACGGCAAATGTCATCAGTAATTTGTTGGCAATGCAATGTACCACCACGGTTGTACACCTTGCCCGCTGCCACAACATTATATTCTGGAACCTCCACTGCAAGTTTACAGTTCATATCAACCTAGATTGAAATAATATAAGTTATATAAGAAACAATAGAATAGATACATGTTACAACTATATATATTATCATATATTTATCATACTAACACAATATATAGAACAAAAACTTACTGCAGATTGTTGTGGTGGGTCACCGGGAGTTCTCCCATGACCTTCTACAACTGGAGCATGGGCTTGTACCTCATCACTCGAGAGACGCGTAGTATGAATAGGTGGAGAAGGTTGAGTAGGCTGAAATGAAGACATTATTTCTTTTACTTTCTGCGCTACTAATGCTTCAAGATCCTCTTGTGTAAGACCTCCTACACGACCTCTTATTAGATTGCGAAGGGCCAAAATAAGACTTGAATCCTATGCCAGCTCCTAATCCCCTAACACGGCCAGGATGCTCCTTCGTACCAAGAGCAACTGCTAGTTCATCCATGTAGCCAGTTGGGATGAACTTTCCTTCCTTCCTTTGCTCGTGGAGATCAATCTATTCATAGTTAATAAAAATCTTAAATCACAATATCAATTAGATATAAATACTTAGTTGGGATAAACCTACCATCTTTTGTGACACCTTCTTAGTTGTAGGGTTGACAATTTCACCTGCTCGATTCTTTCTAGCATCAATCCATGTCATGTGTCGGGTGGTCGCTCAACTTGAGTTGTACTAGATTTTTCTCCAGAAGAGGATTGCTTCTCTTGTAGTTGGCGGCGGAAGGCATAACCACCGGGCCCCAAGCGATGGTCATGCACATTTTTAGCCCGTCTTTCCTTTTAAGCCTGGTGAATAGCCTGATCATTTAAAATGAGGTATTGCAATTTATACTTGGCAAACATGTATAAAAAGATCCACCTCCTTAATTGTATAAAATTAAATATTCATACAATACACCACAATCTTTATTACCTGAAACTCTTCCGATCTCCTAGCTGCAATAAATCTTTCCCACACCTCAGGATCTATAAAAATATATACATCTGTAGCTTTCTTCTTTTGTTTAGGATTATTTATAAATTCCCTTACAAGATATGTCTTAAAACCCCTCCATCGTACACTACAACGTTGTAGCACTCTTTTCTTGTGATCTTTTTCATTTAGATGAAAAACACCCTATACATACAAAAGAAGCAATTAATAATGTTGTTTTGAAAAGGAATTAATTCCAAGCAAACTAAATTAGAATCAATAGATAAAAACATATTAAAATAATATCACTTCCACTCATAGATATATCTTTCCATATGAGGTCTTTTTTGACATTAGGAACATCATGCCAATTTTCTATATCTATTGGCACCTTACTGCGCGTGGTCTCCCCTACGTAATGCTTGAAAGCACTAGCATGTTCCCCAACAGGTGCTCCTATCATATCAAACTGGACTGGCAATTTATCCCCTTTAGCCCTGAGCTCCTGCAGCCTACGCATCAATGTAGGACCTCTACTTTTCTTAGCATCACCACTATCATCCTCATGGTGCTCATGCTCAAAATGTTCATCTTCACTCGCCATTTTAGAACCTGCAAGTATACATGATAAAAAACATAAGTGATAATAAAAGCACAAGTGATAAGGTGTACATGATAATAAAATAAATAATTCAAAGAATACATGCCTTTAGTATTGGTTGAGTTGTTAGTCAAGGAAAATTCCTTCAGCATGGTCTTGACGTTTATAATATTCATCGATGTTATCTTCAACATTTACACTTAGCAAACCAACTGAGAATGGACTGGAATCATCATACTTTTCGTAGTATTCTTCTTCATTTATAGGATCTACAGTAAATTGTCTTTTTCCATTAAGAACGACAAACCAATTTTTATTTGTCGGGTCATCAATATAGAATACTTGTTTTGCTTGGTCTGCCATGATGAATGGCTCATCTTTGAAAACAATCTTTTCAAAATTCACCAATTTGAAACCCAACTCATCCACTAAAACTCCTTTGTTGTTGTCAACCCAATTACACCTAAATATAGGAACTCGAAAATTTGTATAGTCCATTTCCCATATGTCCTCAATGACGCCGAATATGACATCTCAGCTTCGCGTGGTCTTTTATCTTTGGCACTTGCAAAATACAATGAACAAGCTTTAACAATGACCCCACTATTTTGAACTACGCTACTTTCATCTTGACGCTTTGTGTAGTATGAAAATCCGTTAATGTCATAACCTTCATATGACATGACATCCATTTTTGGCTTAAAGGTGAGCCATTTTATGTTATCAGCAACATTATTTGGTGATTCAGATAGTTGATTAAATACTTTCTCTTCAAACCACCTAATAAATGTTCGATTATGCTCTCTTGCAAGCCACATTAAACTGGATTGCGGATGATTTCTCTTGATAAGATCATTGTGTTCTGTGATGTAGCTACTAACTTCATCGATGTTGTGTAAAATATACAAATGCGCTTGTTCCCACAACTCACGACTGATTCCTTTCACTCGTCCTCCCAGAGTTCCTTTGCCACAATAAGATCCAGTGTGATGGGAATTTTTTTGATCGCTACAAGTTTCATTGCAATTCAAAAAATCATTACAAAAGTCCATCACCTCCCTAGCCACGTAACCCTCAACAATACTCCCTTCAGGACGATAACTATTCTGAACATCACCTTTAAAAACACTCATGTACCGTTCAAATGGATACATCCAGTGTAAGAAAATTGGACCCAACATCTTCACCTCCCTTGTAATATGTACTACAAGATGAACCATGATATCAAAAAATGAAGGAGGAAAGTACATTTCAAGCTGACACATGGTAACAATTACATCTTTCTGTAATTTATCGGGAGTATCAGGATGTATCACTTTGTTGCATATTTCATTGAAGAAGAAACATAGTCTTGTGATTGCAAACCTTACATACTTCGGCAATATAGATCGAATAGCCACAGGTAAAATTTGTTGCATTAAGGTGTGACAATCGTGATATTTGAGACCTATCAATTTCAAATCCTTCATTGATACCAATCTATGAATATTAGAAGAGTATCCTTGTGGAACCTTAATATTATACAAGCACTCACAAAAACTCTTTTCTCTTTCTTTGACAAAGTGTAACAAGCCGGTGGCAAATATGTGGGACGACCCCTGATCTAGACTGATAATTCTTTTCTAATACCCATTAATTCTAAATCTTTTCTAGATTTGATGCCATCTTTAGTCTTTCCTGGTATGTTCAATAGCATACTGATGATGCTATCACAAATATTTTTTACAACATGCATGACGTCAATGAAGTGTCTAATTGCCAAAGATCTCCAATAAGGAAGATCCCAGAATATTGACCTCTTCTTGTATGGAGATTTTTCACATGCGAGTGTATGACTACTTGAACTCTTTCCAAATTCATTAACATTATGTTTCACCCTATCATATACAACATTTCCTGGTATAGGTTTAGGAGCACTTCATTCCTCAGTTGACCCATTAAAGGTTTTGCGTTTCCTTCGATAAGGATGCACTGGTGGGAGAAATCTCCGATGACCGAGATATATGATTTTACCACCATATTTCAGTATGATTGAATCAGTATTTTCCTCACAAACAGGACATGCTTTGTATCCTTTTATGCTATATCCAGACAAATTTCCATAAGCTGGAAAGTCATTAATCGTGCAAAATAACATAGCACGCAAACTGAAGATCTCTTTACGTGAAGCATCATATGTCATAATACCTTCTTCCCATAGTTTCATGAGGTCATCAATTAGAGGTTGAAGGTAAACATCAATATCATTTCCAGGTTGCTTGGGCCCTGATATCAATATTGACAACATCACATACTTATTTTTCATACACAACCAAGGAGGAAGATTGTATATAACAATCATAACAGGCCACGTTCTATGTTGGCTGCTTAATGTACCATAGGGATTCATTCCATCTGTACAGAGCCCAAGTCTTAGGTTTCTTGGTTCTTTACCAAATTGAGGGTATAATAAATCAATTTTCTTCCATTGTGGTGAATCAGATGCATGTCGTAGGACGCCATCATCATTGACCTTTAACTCCCCATGCCAAGACAAATTTTGCGCATCTTCTGTATTAGCAAATAAGTGTTGAAATCGTGGTATTCTTGGTAGGTACCACATCACCTTGGCAGGAGAGCCATTTTTTGCCTTAGCTGAATTTGTATTCTTATACCTTGACGCACCATATTTTGGACAATTTATCAAATTACTATAGTCCTTCTGAAATAACATACAATCATTTGGACATGCATGAATCTTCTTAGCCTCCATTCCCATTGGGCACATTATTTTCTTTGCTTGATATGTTGAAATTGGAAGCTTGTTGCCTTCAGGAAGAATTTCCTTTAACAAAGACAACAGTGAAGTGAAACTCTTATCACTCCAACGGTTTTGAGCTTTAAGAGTATATAATCGCATCACAGCACTCAACCTCGTGAACTTAGTACAACCCTTATATAATGGTTTTTCAGCATCATGGACAATGTTTGCAAATAAAGAAGGTGGATCAATGACATTGTCCCGACAACTACGTAGCATCTCATCAACCATATCATCCTGAATCGATTCATCATTAACATTATCATCATTATCTATATCTTCTATGCCACAACTATTAGTATCGACATTTTCTGATCCATAATTCAATTTCTCTCCATGCCAATACCATTCATTATAACCTTGTATGATCCCATTGCATATGACATGATTCTTAATTTCCTCACCAGTATCAACTTTCAAATTGTTACAACAATTTCTACATGGACAATATAGCCTATCTGTAGGTAGTTTCCTATGTTCCTCAGAAAATCTGATAAATTCATCAAGACCTTTGGCAAACTCTGGACTGCAACGGTTCTTGATAGACATTCAACTTCGATCCATTTTCTATATCACATTAAAATTAATTATAAAACTAACAGTTTAATATTGATACTATAATAATCTGTAAGTTTTTATTGATAGGAAGTTAATTACTTATATACTAAAGTGTACCACCTATCCCATTTTTGAATATTTAATCTCACTAGTAACTGTATAATGTATGTTTAGTTTTGAAGAAAATTTCAGCAGCATTTCCCCTAAGTTCTCCAAGTACACCGATGTAAATGGGAAATAACCACTCACATATGTACCCAGAGAACAAATGAAGAAATCCTACTGAAATAATCTACAAAACTAAACATACATTATACAGGTACATCCTAAGTGAGATTAAATTCCAAAAATAGTCCCAAACCGGGGACTATCCAAAGTTTACTCCTAATGAGTAAATTTTGAACAGATTTCTAAGTTAATATATAAATACATTATTTCATGCATCAACCCTAAAGTGTCAATTTGGGAGTATCCAAAGTTTACTCCTAATAATCTAAGGATTTCCTTCCAGTCATGATGTCACTATCCAGACTTCTAGTGCATAGAGCTACAATTTTTATGGTTTAAATGGGGGTATGATTGTTTACACTAAGATGTAAGAAAATGGAAGGAAAAATTTTAAAATCTAGACCAGCCCTGGCAAATTAGATATCATGGACTAAGAAAGAAATGATCAATATACTAGCAAGAGAGAGAAACTAGTTGAAGATTGGAAATGGCAAGCAATTAGGCCAAGCTAGAAAGAACAAGCAACTACACTAATCTAATAATGGCAACCCTGATATATCAACTAACTAGAGAAATTATCTAAACAAAGAAATCATACACTAACTAGGAAATAAACTAACTAAACAACTAAAAGAAGGTTAAGTAACACTAACTAGAGAAAATTCTTTAAGAAATTAACACTAAGGAAAGTAGAAGAGAGCTAGGCTAGCATGCAACTAACAAAATTGGGTGTTAAGCAATTGATTAAGGAAGTGGGATGTTATTAAACCATATAAAATGGAAAAACAATATAACTGTATAGTTAAAGGAGTCCAGGACCAATCTCTGTCGACAATTCGTCGACCAAGAGTCCACCTGCACGTGGCGTCCAGGTCCACCCTCGGTCGAAAAATTCTCGACCGAGAGTGGACCTGGACGCCGCGCGCAGGTGGGCTCTCGGTCGACAAATTGTCTACCGAGATTGGACCTGGACGTTTCCATCGCGGCGGGAACGAACTCAGGAATGAGGGAACAAGGCGGCAGCCTTACTTGGAAATGACGGCGACCTTCGTGGAAGTGTGGAGAGGCGGCGACCTTCGTGGAAGTGTGGAGAGGCGGCGACGACTAGCTCTTTTTGCGGAGAGGAGGCTTGGAGGCACAGAGAGGCGGAAAAGGTTTCATGGAGAGGAGGCAAGGCTTTGATGATGAGCTCCCTTCGAACACGACGACGACCTTCTTGACAAAGCTTTGGCGGCGCGGCAGCTCTTTTGGTAAGTAGAAGCTTTGGCCGAGCGAGAATGGAGGGAAAATGAGCTTTGGCGGTGCGAAAATGGAGGCAAAAGAGAAAAGAAGAACTAGGTCTTGGCAGCGAGAATGGAGGGAAAAATGAGACCCCGACTATTTTGTTACCCTCAAAACCTGTAGGGTCAGTTATTTGCAAACAACCGACCCAACAGGTAAGCGATGCCCGAACAAGCTTCTCGGTCGACAATATTGTTGACCGAGGATGCCTCCTACAAGGTCGGTTATATGGTTCAAATCTACGCTAGAGGTAACAACAAAGACTTTTCGGTCGACGAATTTGTCGACCGAGACACTCTCTAGGGTCGGTTTTAAAGAAAAAACCGACCCTGGAGGTTCTTATACACGCACGAAAGGAAATCTGACTCTTCTTCCGGTCGACAAATTTATCGACCGAAAATAGCTCTACGGTCAGTTAAAAAATAAAAAAACCGACCCTAGAGGTTCTTATACATGCGTGAAATAAACTGGATCCAAAACTAAACTCGGTCGACAATATTGTCGACCAACAGACTCTCTAGGGTCGGTTTTTTTTTTAAACTGACCCTAGAGGTGCTTATACACGCACAAAGGAAATCTGGCTCTTATTCTCGGTCGACAAATTTGTCGACCGAGATGATATCGGTCGACAAATTAGTCGACTGAGGAGAGCTCTACGGTCGGTTACAAGTGTAAAAACCGACCCTAGAGGTTCTTATACATGTGTGAACTAAACTGGATCCAAAACTCATTTCGGTCGATTATATTGTCGACCGAGATACCTTCTAGGGTCGGTTTTAAAGAAAAAACCAACCCTAGAGATGCTTGTACACGCACGAAATGAAATCTGGCTCTCATTCTCGGTCGACAAATATGTTGACCGAGATGTCTCGGTCGAGTAGTTTTTCGACCGAGATTAATCCTGTTTCAATGTTTAAATTAAGTATTTATACAAGATTTTACATGATATCCAATATAATCATTTTGTATGACTCTTTAGTTCTCCCTCTTAATTTTATTCTATGCTCTCCCTTAAAGAGATATTTAATTTTAAAACCAAGTGATTCTTTGTCAAATTTAGCCATAATTCATTTTTCAATCATTTGAAATAACAATATTCTTATATAACATGTATATGTCCAAATGAAGCCATGGAAAACACTTTTATTCATAACAATTTAATGCCCATACACTTTATAAGATGAAGCATGACATACTTGCTTTATAAAAAGATATCTATTACAATCATATTACAAAGATATCTCATAATCTCACTAAAAAGACTGAAGGATTACATCAATGTCTGGGTCTTTTCCAAGAAAGAGCTCAACTCCATAATATTTGACCAGTGTCTGCCACTCCAAGGCACCTGTCTTGGTTAAGGAATAAGCCTCCAAGAAGGTAGGAATACGATCAAAGCGAAAGTGGGCAGCAATGTCTTGAAGTTGAATTGGGGAAAACTGAGTATGTGTGAGATCAGGAGATGGTGGAGGTGGAATTTGATAGTAGTTGTAGGAAGGATTGTATGGATTTATCATGCCAGGATTAAGGGAATAGGGATATTCATCAGGTTGGTTAGGAGAGAGAGCTTGCATCCTTTGGTTTAAATAAGTCATGCCATGGTGATTATAATCCAATTGCCTACTTAGGTGATATTGGGATCCAGAAATGTATGTCAAGGTGTTTGTAATAGGATCATGGGGTAGGTTGGTAGGAGAAGATGGTGGAGGTATGTCTTGGGTGGATGTCTCCCCTTCAGTCCTAGCCCTTTTGTGACCAAATTCGATTCCCATCTTTTCCACCGTATTTTTACTTATCTTTTGGGGTTTTCTATCCCATGTGTAACCTAAGTCATCCTCAATATTCTTCTTAAGAAAATGTTGAGTGATTTGGCATACAAAGTCAGCATAAGGTGGATTGCCAGAAAACTCAAGCATATTCTTAAGGATGATACGAATAAAGTTTATGGGAATACCTTTGAGAATGGCATAGATAAGGCACATACGAAAGGTGGTTACTTCAAATTTGTTTGCTCTAGGATGGATATTGGTGGCAACAACGAGATTTATGATCCTAGCTTCAGGTTTTAAATTTATGGCATAATAGGTACCCCTATCTTCATGGCAAGTCGTATTTGATTGAAAGATGGCTTTTTTGACATCACTAAGGCTAATTGTAGTGTCATCTTGGGAGAGTTTGTTGAGTGGATTTCCTCTGGTGAGATCAACAAAATCTTTATATTTTTCTATGTTTATGTCAAGCATATCAAGAATACCCTCCTCAGTAAAATAGAATCCATACCCACCAACCATAGAGAAGAAAGAATCATGGTCAGGATGTGGGGTTAAATTTACATAGAATTCATTAACTACTTTGGAGGAGTAGGAATGGAAGGAGGGATCAAAAAATCAGTCAAATGTTGCACCTTAAAGAATTCCTCCAAATCAACAATGCTGTGGAATTCCATGACGTCGACTGGCCATCGTGGAAGAGGAGTTTTTTAGGAGAGCCTGAGGTAGCGGTCTCCTGTAGCTACACCGTTGAAAGGGACATCGTTGATGACCGACAGCGATGGAGAGACCGTCCTTCCTTTCCTTCCTGCAACTTGCTTCTTTCCACGCGATGATGAGGAAGCCATCTCGTTGCTTTGAAATGAAGAAGTAGCAAACAAGACTTGGATGTAGAGAAGCTAAAGATTTTCACAAGAATACACTAGAGAGGAGCTAGAGAAGTGAGAATGTGAAGGTGTGAAGAAATGGATCGTTTTGGGTGCTATTTATAGCAAAACAGAGCCCATTTCGGTCGACAATTTGTCGACCGATGCCCTCAACAGTAGTCTCCCGGTCGGCCAACAGTCAATCGAACTAGCCGTTACGATGGTCGATTTTCTAGCCGTTACGACGGTCGACAATTTGTCGACCGACTCTCGTAACGGTCGTCTCCCGGTCGGCCAACGGTCGATCGAACTAGCCGTTACGACGTTCGATATTCTAGCCATTATGACGGTCGATTTTCTAGCCATTTCGGTAGACAATTTGTCGACTGACGCCCGCCAACGGTCAATCGAACTAGCCGTTACGGTTTTGGCCTCGGTCAAACAATTTCTCGACCGATATTGACTCAGTCGAATAATTCCTCGACCGACAAAGAGCCAGATTTCCTCGTATAAGTACCTTTGGGGTCGGTTTTTTACTTAAAACCGACCCTAGAGGTACTTATTCATGTGTAAAATACTAAACTGGATCCTAAGTTTATCTCGGTCGACAATATTGTCGACTGAAAATCCCTCTAGGGTCGGTCATAAAGAAAAATCGACGCTACAAGAGCTTATACGAACGAATATGGCTCTATCTCGGTGGACAAATTCGTCGACCGAGAAACAACCAGATTTTGTTCGTATAAGTACCTTTAGGGTCGGTTTTTTGTTTATAACCGACCCTAAAGTTCAATTCGGTCGACAATATTGTCGACCGAATAGACTTCTAAGGTCGGTTATAAGCAAAAAACCGACCCTAAAAGTTGCTTATACACTTGAAAATCTGATTCCTTATCGGTCGTTGAATTTGTCGACCGAGAAAAGCTCTAAGGTCGGTTATAAGTACAAATCCGACGCTAGAGGTGCTTATACATGCGTGAAGTAAATTGGATCCAGAATTGGTATCGGTCGACGAATTTGTCGACCGAGGACCTTTAGGGTCGGTTTTAAAGAAAAAACCGACCTTAGAGGTGCTGAACCGAAGAGGACTTTAGGGTCGGTTATAAGGAAAAAACCGACCCTAAAGGTGCTCGTATACGTGAAATCCAACACTTATTCGGTCGACGAATTTGTCGACCAAGGAGCCCTTTAGGGTCGGTTATAAAGAAAAATCGACCCTATAGATCGAGGCGCGAAGCCAAAATCAAGGAAATTTTTGCCGCGGGAAACTTGTAAATGAATTTCTAAACCAAAATTCTATAAGGTCGCTTATTTTATAAAAAATGACCCTATAGATATGCACTACAAGATCGGTTATTTTAAGAAAAGTGACCCAAGAGGTCTTAAGTGGTGCCCGTGTTTTTTATAGACATATAAGGTTGGTTATTTGAAAAACCGACCCTATAGAGATACACTACAAGGTTGGTTTTTTTAAGAAAAGTGACCCAAAAGGTCTTAAGTGGTGCCCGCATTTTTTATAGACATATAAGGTCGGTTATTTGGAAAACCGACCCTATAGACATACACTACAAGGTCGATTTTTTTAAGAAAACTGACCCAAGAGATCTTAAGTGGTGCCCGCATTTTACATATAAGGTCGGTTATTTGGAAAAACTGACCCTACACGTAGGGACGTTATAACCCATTTCTGTACTAGTGTTCACATTCAGAAAAATAAAACATACAAAAAAATATAAACATGCCTCTAATATTGTGATGTTTTATCAATTAACAATCCTTCATTGTGATCTCCGCGCACATACAAATCATCATTAGCTTAAATATTTGGTGGTGTTGGCAACCCAATTGAGAATGGACTGGAGCCATCATACTTACAATAGTATTGTTCTTCATCTATAGGATCTTCAATGAACTGTCTTTTACCATGAAGAACAACCAACCTTTTATCATTTGCAGGATCATCGATATAAAATACTTGTTTCGCCTGTGATGCCAATATGAATGGTTCACCCTTCTTTCCAATCTTTTCAAAGTTCACTAAAGTGAAACCCAATTCATCCACTATAACTCTTTCAGTGTTATCAACCCAATTATATTTGAAGAGCGGAATTCTGAAATCTATGTAGTCAAACTCCCATATGTCTTCAATGACACCGTAATATGACATTTTAGCTTCACGTGGACTCTTATCCTTTACACTTGTGAAAAACATAGTCGACGCTTGAAGGGTGACCCCATTGTTTTGGATGACACTCTTATCATCTTGGCGCTTTGTGAAATATGTGAATCCATTAATGTCATACCCTTCATAAGACATAACATTCAATTTTGGTTTAAAGGAGAGGCTTTTGATAGTTTCAGTAATATCATTTGGTGTTTGAGATAGTTGATGTAAGACTTTATCTTCAAACCACTTAATAAATGTCTTGTTATGCTCTCTAGCAAGCCACATTGAATTGCCTCGAGGATATTGTCTCTTGATGAAATTAGTATATTCTTCTATATAAACACTCACTTCGTCCATGTTGTGTAAAATATACAAGTGACCTTATTCCAACTGCTCACGGCTGATTACTTTCACCCGTGATCCCAAAATTCCTTTGCCAAATTGCTCCTCAATATTCTTATCATTACCAGGAGTGTCATTACCACTGAGAAAGTCATTGCAAAAATCCATAACCTCTCTCGCCACATAACCCTCAATAATACTCCCTTCAGGCCGATAACGGTTTCGAACATCACTTTTAAAAATTCTCATGTATCGTTTAAAGGGATACATCCAATGTAAGAAAATTGGTCCCAACATTTTCACTTTCCTAGTCAAGTGGACAACAAGATGTATCATGATATCAAAGAACGAAGGAGGGAAATACATCTCAAGCTGACATAGGGTAACAATCACTTCTCTTTGCAAATTATTGAGAGTATCAGGGTCAATAACTTTGCTGCACAGACTGTTGAAAAAGAAACAAAGTCTTGTGATTGCAAACCTTACATGCTTCGAAAATACAGATTGAATTTCCACGGGAAATATTTGTTGCATTAGAGTGTGACAATCATGAGATTTAAGACCTATCAACTTCAGATCTTTCATTGATACCAATCTACGGATGTTGGATGAGTAACCCTGTGGCACCTTAACATTTACCAAGCATTCACAAAACGCTTTCTTCTCCTTTTTAGACAACGTGTAACAAGTGGGAGGTAAGTATGTTCTCTTATTTCCCATTTCACGTAATTCTGTTAATTCTGACCTTATTCCCATTTCACGTAGGTCCAGTCTGAATTTTATCTCATCTTTAGTCTTACCTGGTATATTCAATAGAGTACCAATGACGCTATAACAGACATTTTTCTCAACGTGCATGACATCGATACAATGTTTGACTGTCAAAGAACTCCAATAAGGAAGATCCCAAAATACTGAATTCTTCTTGAATAAAGATTTGTCACTCCGTGTGGCCATAGTACATTGTGATCTCCTACCAAATCAATTGACAAAGACTTTTACTCTTTCATAAACAACCTCCCCTGGTATAGGTTTAGGTGCACTCCGTTCCTCATTCCATCCATTGAATGCTTTGCACTTCCTACGATACGGATGAAATTTTGAAAGAAACCTTCGATGACCAAGATATACAGTCTTGCCGCCATATTTTAGTCTTGTTGATTCAGTGTTCTCTTCACATATAGGACACGCTTTAGCTTCTTTGACACTATATCCAGACAAATTTCCATATGCTGGAAGGTCATTAATAGTGCAAAATAACATAGCGTGCAAACAAAATGTCTCTCTTCATGAAACATCATAGATCATCACACCTTCACCCCAGAGTTTCTTTAAGTCATCAATCAGAGGTTCAAGATAAACATCAATATCATTTCCAGGTTGTTTAGTGCCCGATATCTACAACGACAGCATAACGTACATATTTTTCATACACAGCCAGGGAGGAAGATTGTATATAACAAGCATGAATGGCCAAGTGCTATGTTGGCTACTCAATATCCCATACAGATTCATCCCATCTGTACAAAGCCCGAGTCTTAGATTCCTGACTTATTCACCAAATTTAGGGTACAATAGATCAATCTTCTTCCACTGTGGGGAATCAGACGCATGTCGTAGGATCCCATCATTATTTTGCTTAACATCTGCATGCCATCTCAAATTCTTCGCATCTATCGGATTGGCAAACAAGTGTTGAAGCCGTGATATTATAGGTAGATACCACATCACCTTGACAGGAGAATCAGTTTTGGACTCCCCTGAAGTCGTCAATTTATACTGTGGCACACCACATTTTAAACAATCTTTCAAATCCACATAGTCCTTTTGAAATAATACACAATCATTCGGGCATGTGTGTATCTTCTTGGCCTCCATTCTCATTGGGCACAATAATTTCTTTACCTGGTATGTTGAGATTGGCAGCTCGTTTCCTTCAGCAAGTATTTCTTTCAACAAAGACAACAATGACGTGAAGCTTTTGTCGCTCCATCTATTGTTAGCTTTCAGTTTATATAATCTCAACACAGTGCTAAGCTTCGTAAACTTAGTACAATATGTGTATAACGGTATCTCAACATCATGCACAATGTTTCTAAATATGGGAGGTGGATCGATGTGCTCTACCCCACAACTATCCAACATCGCATCAACAATGTCTACTGGAATTGGCTCATTCACATCTACATCATTGGAGGAAATTTCTTTTTCCACACAAGCACTGCAATCGTCATCCACTGGTTTCGGGTTTGAAATCTCTCCATGTTTGTGTCATTCTGTATAGCCTTGTACAATCTCGTTGCACATGATATGACTTTTGATTTCGTCACCAATGCTGACTTTCAAGTCGTTACCGCAATGCCTACATGGATAGTAGAACTTATCTCTAGGTTGTTTCCTATGTTCCTCGAAAAATCTAATAAACTAATCAAGACCAGAAATAAACTCTGGGGTGCAGCGATTGTGAATGGACATCCATGATCTATCCATTCTATGATCAAAGAGAAAACAAGTATATATTACAACAAGATTACAAGTATATGATCCAAGATTTATGGTAAAAACTTTAGGGTTTAAGGTCTTATATATAATTAATGGTTAAAGCATCCTAAGTGAAATTAAGTGTTCAAGAACAGTCCCAACCCAAGAACTATCCATGATTTACTCCTAATGGGTAAATCTTAGACGGGTTTCTAGGCCAACAAATACATGTGTTGTCATTCTTATATATAATAAATGTGTACCACCAATCCCATTCTTGAACACCTAATCTCACTAGTAAGTGTATAATGTGTATTGAATTTTCAAGAAAATTTTGGCAGCATTTTCCCATTGTTCTCCAAGTACATATGTACTTAGAGAACAAACGGGGAAATGCTGTCGAAATTTTCTTGAAAATCCAATACACATTATACACTTACATCCTAAGTGAGATTAGGTGTTCAAGAACAGTCTCAAACCGGGGACTATCCAAGATTTACTCCTAATGAGTAAATCTTGGACGGGTTTCTAGGCCAACAAATACATGTATGTTGTCATTCGTATACCTACAATCCTAGTTTCATCATTCATATCCTAAGTTTTGTGTAACATCATTTAATCATGCTTGTCAGTAGATACTACACAGTAAATAAACCATGATTCTATATATTAAATATTTGAATCAAAATGAAGCCTAATGGCACATTGGGAGAGTGAGAATATTATACCTCACTTGAAGGCTGAAGAAGAAATATATGCAAATCAACAACAAGTCAACAACACCTCCAACAACACAAATGCACAATTCAATTTTATTATAATGTATTAATTAGGGATCAATCTTGAAGTTTTAACTGAGCTTCATATATCAGCATACATACTAGGTCATATTTCAAGTCAAGATTTAGGCATTTAATCACCTCAGGGCGCATACATGATTCACAAGATATTCGGGTGCACAAAGAATAATATATGTTATTGATTTAGGAGTTCACATAATCATTTTAGAAATAGAAGACCCACATGTGGTTGAAATCCACAATTTCATTCAGGTCAAAATAGAAGTAATAATTTGTAATATACATATGATATATTTTTTTAGTATAAAATAGGTCATTAGGGAAGAAATAAAGTGAATTAGTTGAACTTTTAAAATTGAATATTCTCCTTCAAACTTATGTGATCCGTCTCATAAAGCGATACCCGTGTCTGTCCGGTCTTCAAATATAGATGTCGGTCTATGTAATTAACCGACGTTGTAGGGTTTTGGCGTCGGTTTTCGGTAATAACCGACGCCTCTAAATGTGAAGTTATAAGCTATTTCTGTACTAGCGGTTGTTGGCGGCTCATACCATGAATGAAAAGATCCAACATTAATTAGTGGTACACCCTTGTTTGGGATTATCTTACTAAGGGGGTATGACATCCAAAGGCATGGGCCTCAAAACATGGTCTACTCGTAACCTGTTCGAAAATGATCGATGTAAATGGCTTGTGTCTAAGATATGGACGTTATGGACATTGTTGTTTGTTTTCCACTATATCTACTATTCTTGCCTTTGACGGTCATATGTCGTCTGAGACCAAAGCCATGTCTACCGATCAGCCACGACATTGCTGAGACGGTCTTCTATCGTCAACACCGGAAGTCTCCGATCAGCTGTATCTCTGAGATTATGGTTGTTCTCCAGCAACTCTGATATTACCAGTCACCCGCGCAATATCTCAGACGTTATTCTACCATCTACACTGGAAGTATCGTCGCCAATCAGCAGCATCTTTCAGATTGTTTTGCTTGCTCAATCAGTTGCAACCTACGTTCTTCCAGGCGGTCATCTGTCGTCTACACCAGAATTCCCATAGCATTTTTAGATTATCTTCCCCCGCAATCAGTTACCTCATGTGCTCTTCTATCCAGGTTAGCCCTTTTTGCAGACCAGTCATTTCTTGTTGTGCCAAGACTAATTTTTGTTCTTTCTACCATTATCTAATAAAGATGCAAATGCAGTCCACACCGGAAGTTTCCGATCAGTCTGCAACTAATATTAATAGCTTCATTGATTTATGTAGTATTTTCCGTAGTGTGTTATTAGATGTTATATAAGTAATTTTCCGCGACTTTTTCTAACATTTACTTGAAATCTATTACCGCAGATGCAGATAAGACTATTTCTGGTATCGCAATTACATGTATTGCATTTGCATGTCTATTTGTCGTGATCCATTTGACGACCGAAAACCTAAAAATAGATATAGTGACACAAATCATGCTTTATTACTTATAGAAGACAAATCTATAGGTTTCTTAAAACCAAGGAAAATAGCGTAGTGTTCAGTAACTGTGATAGTACATGTTAGAACTATATTTGGTGCTAGAAACACATGATTCGAGGTGGCTTATGTATGTGGCACATGTGCTTGAAAATATATAATGCAAGGTAACTGAAATAAAGTTTGTGACTGAGGTACTACATTAGGTAGGCGAGAATAAGTGAATTTGACAATAACATGTGCGGAATTAAAACAGAAACCATGGTGGCAGTTCATTGATGGATTATACACGTGTTTTGATTAAGTTGTTGAAGGGTTAGTAGACATGATGCTACATCCGTGATTGTAATTTAAGACTTTGGGGGTATTTTTTCTAATGATATAATGCCAAATGATACAAATTGTTCACAATTGAAAACCTTGATAATTTTGTACTTCAACTACTCACACAAAGTGGTTGCTAGCAAGTATGACATTGCCCTCAACATTTCATCAAAATGAAGGCACAAGACAAGGAAGAGAGCGTCCAAACCATCAATGTTGGCATGTGAGATTTTTCTTGAATACACTAAGTGTTAATATAGGTACGACTATTTTTCACTATGCAATTATGTTATGTCGAAATGTATATCAAGATCATAGAATGCAATTTGTTTCCCAGAATATGAAAGATAACCACATTCTTCTTTACATGTGTTGACTAAACAATTTGTTACAATTAATTGATTTGTGTAGTTTAAACAAAACATGACAATTATTTTCTAGAATTCAAAATTCAAGAAAACACAAATAAAGGAAAATCAAATTTATTATAAAGTACGCATCAAAAAAAATTTTGCATCAAAGTTTTTATTATTATAAAGTATATGATGGAGCAGTTGAAAGTGTAAAATCTATAAGATAGTGTATTCTCGCATTCTGTCATTTGATAAAGTAGCCAAACTCTTTTCATTAATTTGGTCAAGATGTTCTACTTGATTTACATGTGAAAGATACAATAGTCATCATTTCTTAATATCCATCCAACTTTAATTTATATGGTGCACAGGAGAAAAGCATAATACTATGGTGAATACTTGAGAGATTCTATAAAAATTAGAAGGACTGGCTATATAAATGAAATTTTACTTAAAAACAAACTAAAATGGTTATCATATACCAAATCTTTGCCTGCAAACATTGGATATAAAAATTGAGTTGACAGTCAAACTTAATGCGTATTAATTTAACTCAGCCTATACATATATATATTATACATAACTATTCTCTTTGATACATTAAAAAACAAAATATTTACATGACTTCATGTCAAACACAAAAAGAAATTACAAGAGACTTCTCATGTCTACAAGTACTTTTGTTTTATACTTTGTTTTCACTTATAACTAAGATATACATATGCTACACAACATTCAAAAATGCTATTTCATAATCACCAATATATGATAATGTTGTTTTTAAAATTAAAATATTAAATATAATTGTTGTAATCATGCTTTGCAACCTACTATACATAGTTAAATATTACCCACAAAATGTATTGTAAAGGTATATTGGACAGTAAGTAAAATTAACATATTCAAAATTTGATAAGAATGAATCCACATGGAACTATTCTTGTACTTAATTGTTTATGTTTGTGCACATATGGATATCATATTTGTGGTTCTAATGTTTGTAATAAAAAATATGAAAGAATATTTTGATTTTCGTAATATTTTATAAATTATTTGATATCAAGTACATGTATCACAGCTAAGACCATTTCATATCTAAAATGTATCAAATACTTTGATTCATCAAGCAACTATAGGATTTCATTTTTAAAAGTTATAGTTCATTTATAAATCACTTAGTCGAACATTTTGGACATCCAAGTGGTGGAAGATGTGAGCCTTGTAATATTATTAGGAAAGCATAGAGGAAGATGGATATACATTAGATCTGAAGATGATTTTTGATACAAGATCCAACTATATAGATTTGTGGTTTAATATTTTTTTTTAGATTTTTATTTGAAACGTGTTTGCTTGATGTTTGTGAATATCCAATTACACAAAATATGTGTGTCTTGTTACCAAAAGTAATATTAATAGAAGTCATTGAGGAAGAAGGACATACATTACATTTAAATATGATCTACTCGAGAAATCTAGCCTAGAATATAGCATTAAATCAACATGTTTGTATTAAATTAATAAATATTGAAGTTGTAGAACAATACATTATACATGTAGGTTATATACATCATTCTTTCATGTAGGTGTGTATACCATTAGATTATCATGAATTTTAGGTACAAATATCGCATTATTTTTTAAATATAATACTTATTTATATTTAAAAATGAAATCAAGTGAATGTGAAGTATTGAAACTATAGCTGTATTTTTTTTATATTTCTGTTCACAGGGGTATAAAAAATAACATATAGACACACGTGATCGAGTTTTAACAATAATATTAGTTGGTTTATGATCGTAAAATTAAAAGACAATATCTTACTATATGTATATATATTCTAAAGTTGATAAAGTATTTACAAGAAAATTGTACTGTAAAAATTTATTGAGCAAGATGAATCATGTCTTTCTATTAACATCTACAAATACTATTTTTTCATCTGAGAAATCCAAATAAGTTTCAAATAAAAAAGAACATTAATAACTATTATACAAAGATAGTATTATTCTGAATAGAACCCATAAGAAAATATTAAAAACACGATAATAAATATTTGTACAATACATCTTCCGGATAAAAAATGATTTTGTGCACTTTTTCTCATAAACAATTGAGTATATATCATGAAACATGTAATTTTGAGTTGAGAATCAAAACATATAAATATGTCCTCATTCATATTTGTGAAATATGAGAAAGATAAAGAAATCATACTTAGATTCATCATTTTACCTATTATATAGCAATTACACTTGTAAAATAGGTAAGCTAGAACATAACATGATCTTTGTAAAAAGAAGATAATTTGAAATTTCATATTCAATTTACAATATGTAGAAACATGATAGAAAACTTTTTTATTAGATGTAAGAGATTTTATATAGATTATATTCATTCATCACTAATACAAATTCAAGTAAAATAATCCACCCTCATTTGTATTCATTGTACTTGGATATGTCATAATCAATTATGGAGCATGTTTTATTGTATCCCCCATTGAACTTTTGTTGATGATATTTCCAAGATACATGAGTTATTATGAGGAAGTGTATCATATACTTGTAGATCATATTCACCAGATTCATTTTTTTAGATTCCATATGAGGTTGAATTATTGAAGTAATGGAGATAGGTATAGAATATTTAGTATACCTTCATGTATATCCTCCCAACTCTTTTCATACATGTAACATTTGTAATATATTGACTCATTTTAAGTGAAATTAATGACCCTAGGTTCATTAATGTGCTTCCAAATAAAATAAGTAATAAGAGAATGTGAAGCTGTAATTTTTTTAACTATCATCCATTAACACATGGAAAATACTTGCATTTTTTCATACTTCATTTTTTAGTGAATAAAGCATTTGACATTATGTTGCATAAGTTTCATTTATATTGTGCTATTATCCATTGAAATATAAAAAATACTTGCATTTTATTCATATTTCATTCATTTTAGTGAATAAAGTATATTTTTCATACTTTATCATACTTGAAAGTAAATAAAATAGTTTTTGGAAGTTTAACTAGTTTGATTATCTAAAATTTAACGTGTCTCTAAAATATTTGCATACATTGAACTTCCTTTCATAATATTTGATATGTCACTTATAAATTATATGTTTGCAAGTTTTTTCCAAGTATTTGACATTATGTAATAAAAGCATACTTTTTGGTTCTATAACAATATTGATTGATAAACTCATTAGAGTGACTATTTACTTAAGTCCTTAGTCTATTTACTTAAGTTCTTTTTAGTCTATTTGTGATATGGGTCCAATTTTCTATTGAGTTTGTCATGTGTCTATATGCTTCCCCCTACACCTATTTATAGGAAAGGGTGACTGTCTCCTATCTATCAAGTAATAAAAAAACCTACACCAGGGGATTTCCCCACTCATATCGAATTTCAAAAATTTAGTGTGATTCCATTTTCTAAACATTTGAGGCAAAGATAAAAATACATGAAACAAGCCTCAATATCACATAGAAACACGTGCAAAGCACGTTCATACCCTAGTATATATATATATATATATATATATATATATATATATATATATATATATATATAAGCAACAACCAAGAGAAATAAGTCACAGCTGTTGTTGGGACCTCTGTATCATATGCAGTAGCTAGTAGTTTTCCCCTACCCTAAGAGTTTGCTGAGGTGTCGTAACTCGGCTGCTTCTAGTAAGCGAAGCCCATCAGCTTCATCTATGGCCTTTGGGATTGGCTTCTCACCTAGCAAGTCATGTGCAGTATCGGACGATTGCGTTCTTTTTCTCCCTTGCCTATCATGTGATCCCACTATGGAAGACTGTAGTGACCGAACAAATGGCGTTGATCTCGTCTTAGTTAGACATGCCTTGATCGGGGAAAATGTAAATAATTGTACATAAAGATAAAGGCCAACATGCTCTTCGGTTTTTGAAAATATTAGTTCTGAATTCTGAATCAATTACAGATGTACTAATTAGATAAATAATAAATATAATGTGTACAAAAAATATAAGCCCATAAATAAACACCATTGCATACACCTGACCTACAAATTTCTATATTATATTATGATTTGTAATTATTTTCTACTTTAGTAATACATCCTATTGAAGAACCAATCGTTACAAGATGACATTAATTATTATCTAACAAAACAATTGATAACTTTTTTATGAGTGTTGAAAACATGATTTTAATATATTTTTTATTATTTATTTAATAATCAAAAGTGAAAGTTTTGAAATATAAAAAAATGAAGGGCGTTATATCTTTTGAAGTTTTAAAAATTAATCTAAAATTTGAGTCAAAAGTTCAGAACTAGTGACATGTATCAATAAAGTGAAGTACATAAATTTGAAATACTTAGATTTTAAGACAATACCAAAAAAATTGGAAGAAATTATTTGTCCATACATCACAGTCATGGCCACCAATACACAACCACATATTTGCATTATCTTTGTGCACAAATTCAAATAAATCAATAAGATTAATTTTTTTTAATGATAAACTTATTGAAACATAACTGAAAGCAATATAAAAATATTATATCATACATCATATATATCCACATGCATTCTATCAATTGAACCTACATTCACATGATTTTTTTGTTGAATCAAACTTAACCTAATTACCACAAAATTTGTGTAACTAAGTGATAGTAGACACATATACAAGGCATGCTAAGTCTTGATCAACGTAATTGGAGTGGTATGGAAATAGTTTTCTATTTTACTAAATTTAATTATGAAATTTGTGATTGATTTGGAACTTAATATTTCCAGAAAGTAAATAGTTGCAGGGCATCATTTTCTCTACAATTATTTATATTTTCCCTGATAAAAATGTATGCAATTAAGATGAAATCAATGTCATTTTGTGTCACATATTTAATCAGGGATTTAATGCATTAGAAACAATATAGTCAGGCCATCAGTTGTTAACTGGACGTCTCACACCGTTGTAGTAGGAGAAAGGTCGGCCACACAACAGTCAAGAGCCTACAAACTAGCCTAGTCCATGTTCACACGGGGACTATACACAAAGTATAGAACTCATCTTATACTACTGGCTTGCGACCGGTTGCGCAAAACATGATAACAACAAACACGACGTTGATGATCTCCCTTCATTAATTGTAGTGATCGAAAGAGTGACAAAATGAATCCAGTAATAGCATAGAATGTTCTTGTATTCCATTAAACTAACAACAAGCTAGTTCATGCATAATTGATCTGTGCATCATAGGGGGTTACGAAAAGATACTTGTTGAGTTTAGCGGTTGGGAAATTAGAAAACAGTTGTTAATAAAAAGAAGAATAAGGAGTCATACATAATCTTTTTTCTTGTACATATAATTTATAGTGGCCTAAAAATTTTTAAAGAAAATTTTCCAACCTTCCTCTTTCTTATTATATAATTCACATAAACTATTGTTGTAAGTGACACATTGTAGCTATACTATCAAACTTGTTTATGTTCATCCACAATATGTTTTCTTCTTTGTAATTGTTTTATCCTAACTAGGTCCTTTTATTTAGTTAGTCCACATTGTAAACTTGAATGCGTAAATATAGGTAATAAGGAATTCGAATGTTACATCTTTATTTCTATAGTTTTTTGCATGCACATAGATATTTCTATGTCATGCTTATAACATTCATGTTTTTTTTTGTGTTAGACAAATGTGTATAACTTTCATGGTTCATGTGAGTTATCATTTATTTAGATTTTACTTTCAGGGATATTGTATATTATTTGAATGAAAATATCGATGTGACACCTGTTATCACATCGACAATGAGATTACACAAAATCACATGAAAATAACCATTAACAACGGATTACCAAAAATCACTAAAAATTAAAACCATTTTCCATAAAGATCTACTGGCAGAAAGATCTTTACAAGAAGGACCAAAGACTATCATATATATGCAGCATGGGACATTTATGTTCCACCTAATATGAGTTTACCATTATTCAAAATATGTACATGAGTAAACTATAAATTGAAAAACCACTAGAGGGGGGGTGAATAGGGTTTTATAGATATTTTAAAATAATTTAACTCAAACAACCACAATTGTTATAACAAGAAGGAGACAAGGTGTTTAGAGTGGTTCCAACCTTAGCAAATACTAAGGCAGTCAATCCACTACCTGGTTGCTTACCCAACCGGGATTTTGAAAGTATTAATTTTATTACCTTCTCAAGGAATTACACAAAATACAATACTTTCTTACACCCCTTTGAACAGACTTCACTTGAAGTAGATGCACCAGCTCGAGGTAGCCTTCTTGAAGTAACTTCAAGCTCCCCCTTGAAGTAGCCTTCCTCTTAGAAGTAACCTCCCTTTGCACCAGCCTTCTTGAAGTAGTTCAAAGTCTCCTTCTTCACCAAGAAGATCACGACCCTCTCCAATCCGCAACCTCCAACCTAGGAGTAGCAAGGAGAGTACAAGCAATAAAAGTGAACAAGAAAGGAAAATGGAAATTACAACTTATCCTTTGAATCACAAGGCTTGATTTGCCTAGATCAAGCGTGTAGATCTCCTAACCAATGTATATGGAATTGTGATTGCTGTGGATAGGAGATACTAGCCTATAGGACACGAAATTATATCAATGAGGAAAGTAGCCAATAGCCAATGTGCTCAAACTGCTCACAAACAGGTTGCTCAATTGCAAGTATGCTCAAGTGTATCACAAGTGTAGCTTAGGTAAGTTTAGGTGTCCTAAGGCATGTCCTATTTATAGGAATGGCCTAGAAGTTCTTAAGGACGTTCTAGACACTTTCTAGGGGGTTCTAAGTGCTTAACTAGCCGTTAGGTACAAGTTGGTTGCATTAGCAACGGCTAGTTAATTAATTCTGTAGTTGATGTCAGAGTCCACCTCGGTCGAGGAATTGTCGACCGAGATACCTACTCGGTCGAGGATTTGTCGACCGACAGGCTCTCTGGATCAAGTGTTTGCAACGTTCATCTCCAACTGCCAACTACCTTGTCAGCTGTGTCTAACGGCTACTTGGGTTTTTCTCGGTCGAGAAGTTTGTCGACCGAGAGTGTCTCGGTCGAGGAGTTTGTCGACCGAGATTGACCCTGTTTCAATGTTTCAATTTCAGGCATTTAGTATGTGTATGAGTGTGCATAGGTGGCACTATTGGAGGGGATGACCTATCTAAGTGTAGTGATTGGCTAGAGGAGATCTAACACTTGATTTACATGAAGTCTAAGTACTTGTACATTATATATTTGTACAAGTTTACAATTGATTACATTTCATGAAATTTACAAACATTCAAGCATATAGATTCCCTTGTACTTTGTCATCCACCTTATTCCTACAACACTCAAGTAGCACGTTAGATCGACAAGAATGAAATGTTTGTTATCATCAAAACAAAGGGAGTATACTAATGTCCAATTTAGCCAACAATCTCCCCCTTTTTGAAGATGACAAACATTTCTCAAATATAAAATAACTAGTCTTTAAAATGAGTTGAGTTTCATACCTGAGATTTACTTTGTAAAGTTCTTCTCTTGTTTATAAAATTTGTGCTTATTATTCCCAAAGAAGTATGGAACATGAAATCCAGTTCTTAGGGAATATAGCAACTTTAATGTAAAGCCAAGAGATTTATGAAACTCATTGATTGAGTTTTTCAAGTTTACCATTTTAAGATTTATATTTATTTCTCCCCCTTTGTCATTTCAAAAAGATATCAAAAAAAAAAAATTAGAATCAAACTTATCTTTATCTTCTTTAGTATTTAAGATATAGCATGTTGATCCAAAGGTATGAAAATAGTCAACTCTAGGTTTCTTAAAATGTATTATTTCATATGGTGTTTTCTTCAAGTGGGAGTGAACAGTTACTCTATTTAACACATAGCATGCGGTGCTTACAGCTTCAGCCCAAAAAGATTTAGTTTTGTTATGTTCAAGCATCATAGTTCTGGCCATTTCTTGTAGTGATCGATTTTTCCTTTCAACTATACCATTTTGTTGTGGAGTGCGTGGAGCAGAAAAATTGTGAGTGTACCCTTGAGATGTGTAAAATTCTTCAAATACATGATTTTCAAATTCTCCACCATGAACACTTCTAATGGTACATATTTTGTTTTGTAATAGATTTTTAATTATGGAACAAAATTTCATAAAAACATGAACAGTGTCATCTTTGGTTGCAAGAAAATGTACCCATGTGTATCTACTATAATCATCAACAATAACAAAACAATATCTTTTGCCACCAATAGATTGTGTCCTCATGGGTCCAAATAAATCCATATGAATTAATTCTAAGGATCTACTTGTGCTAAGTACATGTTTAGGTTTAAAAGAGGTTTTTTTTTGTTTTCCCAAGGTACATGGTTCACAATTTTCAATTTGATCAAAAGATAAAGTAGGCAAACCACGAACAAGATCATATTTCACTAACTTTCTGATAACATGTGAACTAGCATGTCCTATCTTTTTATGCCATAGTTGTAAAGTATTTTCATTTGCAAGTAAGCATTTTCCTACTACAAATTTCATAGAGTTAGGTATAAGAATATAAAGGTTTCCAACTCTTTTTCCTTCATAAACAATATTTGTAGTGTTTTCTATTAATAATTTGCAGCAGTTTTTGTTGAATAAAACATCATATCCACTGTCACATAATTGACTCACACTTATTAAATTATGGTGTAAACCATCAACAAGTAAAACATTCTTGATTTCAAGGTTTGTACCAATATTACCTATTCCAACGATTTTACCTTTACCATTATCTCCAAAAGTGATTGTTCCATTCTTCTTTTCTTCAAACGTTTGGAATGCATCCTTGTTTCCGGTCATGTGTTTGGAGCATCCACTGTCAATCACCCAATCCTGCATGAAAATGTAGGTTTTGGTACCCATGTGATGGTCCAGTATGGTTAGAAGTATTTAATTTATAGACAAAAAAAAATCTGACACAGATCTTCAGTCGGTCGACAAAAGTTCGACCGACACCTCACTCGGTCGACCCATCATTGATCGAGAAAGTTGTTGTAGAATTTAATTTGTCACAGACATCTGGTCGGTCGACAAAAGTTTGACCGATGATATTTTCGGTCGACAATACTTTGACCGAGTAGGTTTCTATTTCAGTATTGTAGTTCTGAAGATTACTATAATGCATGAGACTTTTTATTAAGTTGAGATAAGATAATATAATTTGCAAAAATGAGCATTATATCATATCTCAACTGACTTACATTCAAATCTACTAAGTTTGGGGTTTTGGGACCCATACTAAACCGGAATCCTTGGTCTTATAAGGGCATGAAAATGAATAATTTCCAAGACGAAGACAAAAATGACAAGTAATAGAATCAACTTCATTTCTTTTTCTAGCAACTGTGTTCTTAGGTACAAACATAGTTTGAGTCTTGGATACTTTAGCTCTTTTGGGTTGATTTTTCTTTGGAGCATATCCTAAACCTCTTCTTCCATTGTAGCCAGAGGAACTTTTCAGAATATTATCAAGAATATCGGTTCCCTTCAAGCCATTTATTTCTCTTTGTAGCCTAGCAATCTCATCAATCTTCTTATTGATATCTATCCTTGCTTGATCTAAATCAGATAATAAAGAATTTCTTTCCTTAACAACATTATCATAATCTAAATGGTGACATAGAATAGGTTGAGTCTGAAAATTATTTAGTCTAGCAAGCAAATCAACCTTTTCTTGAGAAAGAAGATCATGATTCATTTCTAAAGTAACTTCATATTGCAGTCATTTAGAGATGATTTCAAAGACAAATTTTCAAGATCAATATTTTTCTTTTCTGAAGAAAGGTCATTCAATTTAGCATATATATCCTCATTAGTTTTAGTGACCTTCTTTAGTTTTCTTTTGCAGTCAACATATTTGTCATGAGCTTCTTGTAGACTAACAATTAGATCTTCTTTTGGCAAATCAAGAAGGCTTACCTCTTCAGAATCTTCATTATCATCCTCTTGTGCCATGATACATTCCACCTCCTCTTCTCCACTTTCACTATCACTTGATTCATCCCACACTTCTTTATAAGCTTTTTCTCCTTTCTTCTTGAATGAGCTTTTCTTTCCATTTCCTTTCTTTGCTTTAGGACATTCATTTTTGAGATGTCCTTTCTTTCCACATTCAAAACACCTAGGAGGGGAAGAAGAAGATGCAGAATTTTTGTTAGATCGAAATCTTCTATATTTCTTACCATTAACAATTAGGGCTTCTTCTCCTTCTCCTTCACTTGTCTCATCACTTTCTTGTGTGATTATCTTTGAAGCTTTTAGAGCAACATATTTCTTTCTTCCTTGTTGCTGTTCATGTTCTCGTCGTTCCTCTTCCTCTAAGTTTGCCTCATGTGCTTCAAGGTTGCCGATGAGTTGCTCCATCCTTAGCCGAGTGAGATCATTTGCTTCTTCAATAGCAGTCACCTTTGGCTTGTACTTCGGAGGAAGATATCTAAGAATCTTTGATACTTGGTATTCTTCACTAATTATTTTTACTAAAGCATTCAAACCATTCACAATAGAAGAAAATTTTGCATACATTTCACTAATAGACTCATTTTGATCCATACGAAACTGTTCAAACTTTTGCTTAAGCATTCCTATTTTAGAATTCTTAACTTGAACAGTTCCTTCATATGTTATGGCGAGTCTATGCCAAATCTCATATGTTGTTTCACAATTAGATATTCTATTGAATTCACCAACAGAGATTGAACAATAAAGTATACTTACAGCTTTTGCATTCATTTGGGCTGATCTTACCGTATTAACATCCCAAGTTGCATACTCTGTTTGAGGAAATTCATATGGAGTCGACACCATCCTCCATAAATCCTAGCTGATTCCTTGGAAGAAGAACTGCATCCTCCTTTTCCAATAAGTGTAGTTTGTGCCGTCAAAAGATGGAGGTCTAGCCATGATTGTTTCTTCCAAGTTGAGGTTGTTGAGTACCCCGTCACCCATTCTTCAAGACTTTGTTAGAGTTCCTTGAAGCCTACTCTGATACCAATTGAAAAACCACTAGAGGGGGGGTGAATAGGGTTTTATAGATATTTTAAAATAATTTAACTCAAACAACCACAATTGCTATAACAAGAAGGAGACAAGGTGTTTAGAGTGGTTCCAACCTTAGCAAATACTAAGGCAGTCAATCCACTACCCGGTTGCTTACCCAACCGGGATTTTGAAAGTATTAATTTTATTACCTTCTCAAGGAATTACACAAAATACAATACTTTCTTACACCCCTTTGAACAACCTTCACTTGAAGTAGATGCACCAACTCGAGGTAGCCTTCTTGAAGTAACTTCAAGCTCCCCCTTGAAGTAGCCTTCCTCTTAGAAGTAACCTCCCTTTGCACCAACCTTCTTGAAGTAGTTCAAAGTCTCCTTCTTCACCAAGAAGATCACGACCCTCTCCAATCCGCAGCCTCCAACCTAGGAGTAGCAAGGAGATTACAAGCAATAAAAGTGAACAAGAAAGGAAAATGGAAATTACAACTTATCCTTTGAATCACAAGGCTTGATTTGCCTAGATCAAGCGTGTAGATCTCCTAACCAATGTATATGGAATTGTGATTGCTGTGGATAGGAGATACTAGCCTATAGGACACGAAATTATATCAATGAGGAAAGTAGCCAATAGCCAATGTGCTCAAACTGCTCACAAACAGGTTGCTCAATTGCAAGTATGCTCAAGTGTATCACAAGTGTAGCTTAGGTAAGTTTAGGTGTCCTAAGGCATGTCCTATTTATAGGAATGGCCTACAAGTGCTTAAGGATGTTCTAGACACTTTCTAGGGGGTTCTAAGTGCTTAACTAGCCGTTAGGTACACGTTGGTCGCTCGACCGATAGGCTCTCTGGATCAAGTGTTTGCAACGTTCATCTCCAACTGCCAACTACCTTGTCAGCTGTGTCTAATGGCTACTTGGGTCTTTCTCGGTCGAGAAGTTTGTCGACCGAGAGTGTCTCGGTCGAGGAGTTTGTCGACCGAGATTGACCCTGTTTCAATGTTTCAATTTAAGGCATTAAGTATGTGTATGAGTGTGCATAGGTGGCACTATTGGAGGGGGTGACCTATCTAAGTGTAGTGATTGGCTAGAGGAGATCTAACGCTTGATTTACATGAAGTCTAAGTACTTGTACATTATATATTTGTACAAGTTTACAATTGATTACATTTCATGAAATTTACAAACATTCAAGCGTATAGATTCCCTTGTACTTTGTCATCCACCTTATTCCTGCAACACTCAAGTAGCACGTTAGATCGACAAGAATGAAATGTTTGTTATCATCAAAACAAAGGGAGTATACTAATGTCCAATTTAGCCAACATAAACAACAACAACATATTAGTCAAAAGCTTAGATCGATCATGAAATCATAGCGAGACTATCCCCTTAAGGACCTGAGAGTATAGGGACGATACATAGGACTTCTATCTATAACAAGACACAACTGACAACACACCACCTCAAAATTTCAGGTCTTCTTCCTACTATTGTCTTGTCTCAGCTTACACGATCTCTGCTTCCTCAAGCAAGTCCACTTAAAAAGTTGTGAAACCCAGGGGGTGAGACAAAAGTCCCAACGGAAGATATAACCATCCGCCAACAATATTATTATCACAAATATATTGTTATTAGGATATAAAGTAAAGATGCACTATATTGAACAGATCTGAGCATATATTATGAGCATGGAAGAATATTATCATAAGGTGAGTAGTTCTAGATAACTATAATTGAATAGTAGATCAAGTAATGACTTTGAAGGATTGTGAACAACATGTATGACTCCTACTGATTTTTTCACACAAATACAATTGCAACCTTATTCAATACTTATGTATTCCATTTTCAAGATTAATATGCTACATAGGTAACTAAAACTTTCTATAATCAATCTCATGATTATGCACATACTTAGGCACACAATGCTGCAACTTATGATGCACACACTCTCATTCCAACAGATACAATAGACCTTATTTTACGTCGTAACTAATGCCCTACATATTTGAGTCATGCCATCTAAATCCAACCGCTCCCTATGAAGGGCTACCAATGGTTCCATACAAGGTTCAAGGAGAGTTGGAATCCAAGACCTCACCCACAACTCCTGGTCAGTACGAGAGACAACACAAATACATATTAGTCAACTATTGAGAGTGACATGTAGTCAACTATTTGATCAACTAGCCCGCCTTGGTATAGGTCACGATACTAGAGAATATCTCACTCATGTTTATTCAGATAAATATAATTGTCTTACTAATGGTAATTCTAGTATATAAAGGATTGGCTCACTTGTAGCCATGATTCAAGAAACAGATTGGCTCACTCATGGCCATTATTCAAGAAAAGGATTAGCTCACTCTTGGCCAGCCATATTATATAAGAATTGGCTCAAGTGTGGCCATTGAAAAGGATTGGCTCACTCATGGCCATCCATATCATTATTTTAAGGATACAGGAAGATGATTTACGATACACCCTTGCATATTCAATATTATACGTTCTGAGTTAAACTCATTTCACCATCCAATAAGTGCTAACACTGAGTGGATCTATGGCCAGGGAAAACTACAATCTTAGGTGTATCATGACATCTCAATCAAGTTATAAATATACCACACAAGTAAATTCTACAAAGAACAGTGTAATACATCCTTCAAGAAATCACATAAAATTGTATCACATACTGGTCACTTAATCACGATTAACTTGGGATCTCATTTTTTTAAACACACTACTGAGAATCTCATCTCATCATCATTATCACATGCCACGGGGTTTCAATCCCCTTAGTTCATTATTTATCCATGTCACCGCTCACTAGACAACAATCGTCTCTAGGTCATAGGACCTATATAAACATAATACTTGTTGTACAAGTATTCCACATTGCTCACACATGGCCCATGCAATCTATGTAATGTCACATCACCATAGCTCGTATTTGGCTATGTTCATTATCTCAAAACACTTGCATGGTTAAGATCCCATGAAAAAAGATATATCACTTTAAATATCAACACCATGTCATAAAAGAAAAAAATCCATTAATAAAGTTACAACCCTCTCATGATTAGGGTTAGGGTTCCTATTGTAGCCGATTAGGGTTTATAGGGTTACATTCAACAACCGAACCCTAATTCATAACTCCTCACATCTAGGATATTATTTCATTTGAATAAGTATTCAATCATACTTGATTAATCTCATCAATTATCATTAATTGATTATCAACATGAGTGATTTAAGTTTATCTCTCATCCTCATTAGGATACTAGATTCAACTTTAACTTGTGATATTGACTTGACCCTCTTTAGGGTGTATTGGCCTACATTTATTAAAGAATATCCATCTCAGTTCATCATAGTGCATCAACTTGATTATACTCCTCATGTGGCAACCTGCACTCATCTAGGTGTATCAACCTACACACTAACCCTTGTATCGGCCTAGACACAATTACTTGTGTTGGCCTAGACACTATCACTTGTGTCAGCCTAGACACTCTCTACTTGTGTTGGCCTAGACACTTGTGTTGTCCATGCCACTTGTGTCGGCCATAACACGTTCTAGTGTATCGCCCACACTAACAACTTGGCGTGTCAGGCAACACAACTTGAAGTGTGATAGGAAACACTAGTTGAAGTGTGGCGGGCAACACTAAGTGTGATGGGTTGTTAGGGCTAGGGAATTGTCATGTCGACCTCTTACTCAACCAAGGTGTCACTATTTAGCACACAAAACATATCAACTCACAAGATACCATCCCAGTCATGAAGTGCTAATACCCTCAAAGCATATCGGTTTAAACACCACAAGTCATGACGACCACTCACCACTTACAGTATGTGTCAACTTGTCATCTTCAAGATATTGACGTGCCCTCATCTTTTTCCTTAGGTGCTAGGCTACACAACATAAAGTAAAATAGTCCTTCACATGTAACAAACTGCTAACAGTGTAGGACCTTATATGTATCAGTTTCCCCCTCATATAACCTTGTATCGAGTTAGGGTTTCCCAAGCCTATATCAGTTTGTGAATAGAGGATTCCATCATCTCCAAGCTCCAACCCTTCATCCATTATCACTCTAGTTTATGGACAACAACCCAATATATCCATTATATCTCATAGAATCATCATTCAAATAAGGAAAGTTGAAATGGAAAAGGAATCACCAAATATTGCATGATAGAAGGTGAATAATAATATAGTTGAGTTCAAGTTATATAACCCACCTCAAGATCACCACTAGAGCTTCTGCTCCAAATCTTCATGTTCCTAAGGTGGAAGATGACCATGGATTCACCTTAAATAAGATGTTTGACCTTCCTCCTGATCCTTGAGCTCTTAGGGTCGTCCACCAAGAAAGGAATGATATGAGGGACGATATGTTTACTAGGAGGTGAAAAGATAGGCTTATATAGTTGAGGATCATGGGAGAGAGTGTATGTGAATTGTCATCACCATGTGCACTTAGGGAACACTCAACATGTGGCATATTGTAAGATATCCCCTTATCTTGGGTAAATTGCACTCTGGTCCAAAATAAGTAAACATAGTACAATCATTATTTAAATGGGACCAAACTTGAAATATAGGTGTGCCACATGTTAGTAAAACACCTCAAAGGATTATATTAAAGTTTTAAAAAACTTACTCAAGCAAAGCAAACATGGTTATCCCAAAACCCAGGTCAGGGGTGTCACAATCTATCCTAGAATGAAGTCCCACGAACATCCTCGAACATACAACTATACATAAATATGAGTTTGAATTTATAGATATCTCATTTCAAAGGTACCTCAGAGATCATAGTTGATACAATGTCCATGGTATAACAAAACATTACACTTTCTATCTTAAATTAAGAAAGTTAAATTGAATTCAACATTGAACCTCAAAGGAAGATGTTGACATTTTACAAAATGCCAATTGAACTTAGAATGCATGAATCATTAAGAAAGCACAAATACTCCATTTGAACAAGAATTTTCAATATTTAATATCATATTTATTTTAAATTTATGCCATTTCAATATATTGGACATTCTTGGAATTTATATAACTAAAATAATTATCATAAATAGTTGTTATTTTTTATGATTTTCCCATAAAAATAACCAAATTTTGTATATTAAATAGATTTCTATATGTAATAATACAAAAAATCCACCATTTTGTAATACATAAACATTGCTATTATCTATTTCCAAACTTTCATCAAATTCAATTCAACATATTTAATTTCAATTTATGAATTATCTATATATTTTAATATGATATGTCACACGACATAATCAATTTCATTAATTTATATCCATATTCAAAATATTCAATTTTTTCCATATTGTTATTTCGTGCATGTTGTACAAAACCTCATATTTTGTTTATTGTGTTGTTGAGAATATGGGCACGGAGAAGGAAGCATAACAAAAAAATTATCTATCCATATTTCCCTGAACAGCAAGATCGCGTCAACTATTATGCAATGGAAAAAATGGTTTAGAGAGTTCATACCTGGTCTTGGAGCAAGTCCAAAGACTATAAATAATTGCAGTGATCGTGCACTCTTAGATGTATTGTGACTCGTCTCCAACAACTCCTCCATGAACAGCCGACTCGAACAATGCTTTTAGCAGCTCCTGGTCCCACCACAGGTGATGGGCTGACCACATCCTCCTAGTAATGGACTAAGACCTCCTCACCTTTATGGAAGTCCACACAGACCACCTAGTATCCTATTATTCTAGTAGAAAAGATAGGAAGAAGTTGTCCCTCCCTTGGGTTAGTAGTCACCAAGTTTCTCTCCCACAATCATTCTCTCTTAGTATCCCTCCCTTTGGCGGGTAGGACTTACTCAGGCTCTCTATTAGTTACCACAACCAGGGAGGATAACAATTGTCAAAGACAATTGAGTTGTATCTCTGGGAAGCCCCCAATACCTCTCTATTTATAGGAGGGGTTAGGGTCTGGGTTCCCAGTCTGTGTGGATGTAATGCCTGGTCCCATTTCCCTACACTCTTATAGAGTTTCAGGAATGACGACTGGCCCCACAGATCACCACTAGCCTTAATTGTGTGCTTTTTCCTCACTTATGCGCAAACCAGGATCAACTTCCCGACTGGTCACCCATCCTAGTACTACTCCAAGTTGAGCAAGCTTAACTGTGGAGTTCTTTAGTGATGGGATCCCTAAAAAGGAGGTGCACCTTGGTGATATGGGTAGTCCAATCATTCCTTTTAAGATCATTTTATCCAAGGCCTCAAATCTAGGGATGTTACAATCTCCTCCACTTAAACTCTTAATGTCCTCATCAAGGCTCAACTATATGACCTCATAATCTCTTCCCCATTTTGGTGCAAACACATAATGTCCCATGGACACCCATCTCCCATCCACGACTACTAGCGCAAGGGCAGCTCCATCTTGTCTCAGCAGATAGCCCTTTCCAACTTGCCTGGACCGCACGGCTTAAGACTGGCATGCCACATGCCCATGTGGTCCCCACCTATTGGAGGGGAATTGGCTCTGATACCATTTGTAATGCTTGGGCCCACTGCCTTAGGCTCTAGTAGAATTTTAGGAATGATGCTTGGCCCCACATATCACCACTAGCTTTAACTGCATGCTTTTTCCTCACTCACTTGCAAGCCAGGATCAACTTCCTAATTGGTCACCCATCCTAGTACTACTCCAAGCTGAGCATGTTTAACTATGGAGTTCTTTAGTGATGGGCTCCCTAAAAAGGATGTGCACCTTGGTGATATGGGTAGTCCAATCATTCCTTTTACGATCATCTTATCCAAGGCCTCAAATCCAAGGATGTTGCACTGGAAAGGGACCGAAAGATCATGAATTTTTGCAACTTGTGAGTGTTGAACCGGTCACTTGGAAACCAAACTACTAAGACATGAGAATCGATCGGTTCACACCTTGAACATATTATTTTTCCATGTTTCCTAATCACGTATAAATTGACAATTTGTTTCCAATTAATGTTCAACATAAATTCCTTGTACCAATCAAATTTAATAAGTGAAACCATCAACTATTCTCATGAATCGGGAAAATAACCAATAGCTTCGATTGGCATGGCCGAGCTGATCAATTCACTAGGTGAATCAGTCATCTCACCAAACCTAAGCTGGTCAGTTCATCCAGTGAGCTGATCGGTTGGTGTCCTGACTCAAGAAGAATTCATTCAATTTAATATCCAATCAACCTAACACTCCAAACGGTCATTTCATCATGTGAGCCAGTCAGTTGGGAGATCAGTCAGTTAATTCGTTGCTTGAAGTAATTACCTAAACACTTTAGTAATCAAGCTAATTATCATTCATGATTAAACTCCTCTTCTAGATGAGTTCTTATGTGTGTGACCCTATAGGTCCCATGTCACATTGGCAGTGAATGTCCATAATAGGTTTATGACATCACAAGTAAATTACAGTGCATAGTCATGCATCAGTGCTACCCAAGTGAACAGATAGTTGGAGAACAACTTCAACCTACAATCTATGTAAGGTGTTGTAGTGATTGTATAATTCCTTTTCTCTGATATCTGTAATGAATTAGATGCATGGAATCGTCATCCTTTCAGTGTTCAATCCATGTATCTTGAACCTATAGAAGACTTAATGAGATATATATGACCTCAGTATCATGTATTGATTCACATGTGCATTGGAATGGTTTTCTTAATCTTGCTTATCAAACTCTAGTAGAAGGGGAAACTCCCATATACATAACTCATAGTCTAACCCCATGTATCACAACTACCCAATCATCACCTTTACGTCAATCCTTATTCAGGGTTACATTGGATGATGTCAAAGTATACCGAATGACATGTGATGAGTGTAGTGACTTCAGGTCTAAGAATCATAATCATCACCTTCACTATGAGATATGACTATGACTACCAAGTATGGTTTCCATGTCACACTCACAAGGTGGATCTATTGGATACACTGTTCTCTAATATGTATATGTGTGCTTGGTTTGATGTACCATATCATGACTAATGAGATTTTGTCATCAACCAACATACACTCTAGTCTTATGTGTTATTGATGTCTATCTGCCTTCAACAATAACATTTGGTTAGGGACATAACGAGAATCTACATACTCTTTACATACATACAATCTCATTGCTCAAGTAACATACTTGAAAACATACATCATTGAATAATTGTCATTCTTTATACATTAATTGTGTTTCCTCATTATCTCGTAACTAAGTAATATAGAATGAATCGAAATCTTTCCTTTATTATTAGTAATCAAATCTTTATGTAATATTCCATCATAATTATAATATGACTGGATCGATGGACATGCATACCAACAAACTCCCACTTGCACTTAGAGCCATGACGTGGGTTTTACTGCACTAACAAACTCACTTAGTGCTGAAATCCCTAAGTTTTTACCAAAACCTTGTGCAATATTACCACACGTAAGTGAATGCATCTTATCGTAGTATAGTTAAGGTTTGAATCCCAAGGGACAACTTTTTTAAGAATCTTACTAGTCGTATCTAGTTGTATCAAGACTAATATTTAGAACAAGAGTTGATTTCTATTTAGTTAAACTAATTACAAGGAAAGTAAAAGAGCGATATTAAAATTGAGTTTAGATTAATGATGGGAATCACTGGGGTGGAATCGGGTTTCACCACCACTACACATTCAAACACATCCAAAACACATCCAGATAAGATACAACTATCTAAATGGAGTAGCAAACCATCTATTAGGAAATAGAGTTTGTGTAAGCATCTCCATGGGATTGATGTCTCATTACCCATGAGTCACACACTTATTACTCCGGAGATATCCCTTTGGAAATTCTCATCTGGGATCAACCATGTTAATCGATATTCAAATCCTAAGTATTGAAGTTCTCACAACATAGGAACATAATAGATCATGCAAGGCAAGTGATCAATCCATAAACCATGCATTAAATGATTAACAACGAAATGGAAAGTTATATACAAGCCATGGAATGGTATAATATGAACATGTAAGCATGAGCAACAGGGATAGTCCCCACACCCTAGTGAAAGGGACTACTCGCTCCTCATGATAGAAACAAAAAGAACAAGAGAGAGGGAAGATTTCTCCATGGTCATGGTGAAAAAGATGGTCACATCTCGGTGGAGAGACAGTCTTCTACACTATGGCGGGGCATATCTAGACAAGGAGGGGAAGAACACCAAGATAGACGAGGATGATCTTATCTCTCCTTCTTCCTTCTCTTCTCGTACTCTTTCTCACAGGGGATGGAGCGGTAGATGGTTGATGGATGAAGGTTCTACAGATCTGAAATCCCACCACTTTCAAGGCTAGGAGATAGATCTTGATGGAGAGGAGATAAAGGAGTAGTAAGGACACCATAGAGGTATTCTTTGGTGGAGAAGATCATCTTCCTTGGTTGGACATAGAGCGGAAACCTATCGGCATTGTGGAGCGGAAGAGATGCCTCAAATGAAGGAGGGGGTCGTCTATTTATAGATGTGGATCTAGAGAGGACACACTTAACTTTTGTTGTTGGGGCCTTCAGTATCGATCGTGGCACTCCTTGATACGACCGTGCTGAGGTGCGCCCGACTATACCAAGGTGGCCACGGTCGAGGTGATTGTTGCGATCGAGGTCATTTTGTATCACTCGAGATCTATGCCACGGTCGCGGTCGTGTGTCCTGGTTGTGGGGGTTGCTTCTTGGTCGCAATCGCGACGGGGTGCCATGGTCGCGCTTCCTTAACCTCTGCCCGACCATGCCGAGATAGGCCCGGTCATGCCAAGTGTCGGTCGACATGTCATTTTGGTTGCATTTGTGGCATCCTCTTGTTGGTTGCAGTCACGACATCATCTTCTTTCCTGTGGCCACGACATCCTTAAACAAACCCACCCCTACAGGGGGGCTGCTATTTCTATGGTTCGATGGGCCTCCGTTGATGAATCCCCTGACTGATGAGATTGCTTTCTAAGGAGCAATACCATCATATCCTACATTGGTGCACATAGATCCAATGCTTAATCCTACAATGGAGATTAATGGATTTAATCAAAACTCTAAGTAATCATACGAAACTGAGGAAAGTTGTTGTGTATGAGAATATTCAGGGGGTCTGTGAGAGCAAAAATGGGGCAAAAATGGTAATTGAAACTAAGATGAATATGCATTCATCAAGCCAGTCGCCCACAAATCTTATCCTTAGTGATCAAAATATATCCATCATATAATCCAGTAGGTTAGCAATGCTTTGCTTTTAGTTGGTATATTGCATGTTCCTCGACTCTTCATTGTATGATCTCTCATATGAGACTGAACTACCAAATTATGATGTCTTATATTCCTTGCCTAACCAATAGCTACATTGTTGTCAAAGTATTTCTGCTATGTCATAAATGGTTGGAACATCCTCAAGTTCATCTATATGAACTTCTAGATACATATCATATCCAATCAATAACACTGGAATACTCGACTTTAGTTGTAGAATATAAATTAATCATCTTTAATTTGGGAACTCTTTCTTAATAATAGCTCTTCTCTTAAGATTAAACACACAACTTTTGTCATTGTGATACCTTTTCCTGTCATATTAGAAGCTTGCATCAGTGTAACTCTTTACACTCAACTCTTCCTCGTTGCTATCATCTAGCAACACATCCTTATAATGGATGTCTTTTAATGACATTCCAATGAACCTCATTGTAATCTTATGTATCATCTTATCATGTCCAATACATAACAGATTATGGGATGAGTACATTATATAACATACATGACAGATCCAACTGCTAGTGCATATGGCATCTGACTCATGTTTTTCCAATCTTCTCAAGAATCAGAACATTATGATCATGAGAGACTAATCCCGTATAAATAAACAAATTCTCTCTCAGTAAATACTTCATTTTAAATATTTTCAACATTTTGTTATTGTATGTTTTCATACATAGGTCATCAAACGTTCCAGATCTATCTCTATAGATCCTAATCCCTATCTCATAAGATATTTCATCTAAACCATTGTTGCTGAAGGTGTTTTTCCATGTTGGATCATAAATTGAGATGCTATTCCCCATCAATATAAGGAATATATACACTCCCACTATATCTTATGTAATCACAAATTTCATCTTTTATCTTGATCAAGTCAAACTCTTTGCCTATCTTATCAAGTCAAAAGATTTGAACTCTAATATGCTTGTTTAAATCTTTTATTGAACCTTGTAGCTTATATATTTTATTTGCATTAATGAATTTATTAAACCATTATGACGTGTCACATACACATCCCATAATATATTCCTTTTAAGGAATCCAGTTTTAATCTTCATTGCCAAATCTTAAAGTCTATCCCAGATGCAACAATAAGCTTGATAATTGGTGAAGGTTTTTTCTTCGTGTTCAACAATTCGAAGTGATTTGAAAACCTTTGCAAGTAATATATCCTTTTGTGTTATCCATGTAGTTCATTGCAACAAAACCCTACATGAACCCTTTGGGTTTTACCCCTTCAGGTGGTACTAGCAAGGTCATACCTTATAGTGTACATGGAATCAATAACGGCCTTAATCCATTTCTTAGATTTTTGTTTTCAATAGATTCTAGTTTAGTTGTTGGCTCATCATCTTATGACCAACCTATCTATGTTGTTGTATTCACAATCTTTCAATCTCAAATATGTTCTACTAGAACGATGAGGTTCTGTGTTACATAAGGAGCTTGAGATTCCACAACAACTTTGATTCTCATTAGTTCCCTTCACATCTACTCGTTGATCTCTAACTTTTTGAGTTCTACTTTTACACCCACTAATTCTTTTGGAACACAATTATCCTATCAAGAAAACATCTTTTGTTATGATATTGAGATTAATAACAACATTCAACAATCATGGCTTGTGGATAAACCTTCTCAAGAAACTACTTATATTTATATAGGTTTCAATCCTTATGACTTACTAGGACATTCCTGTATCATATCACATATGATGTCTTTTAAACCATTTTAGATGGTACATTATAGTGTGAATCATATATTATTGTGGTTTTAGAATATTAGATCAATATGATAATCACATCATGACCCATCAGGATGTAATTTGTTCCTTTCTAACACATCATCATGTTCGGATGGATTTGACTTGTGATACACTATAACGAACTTTTGATGTTAATTATTTAAACATTTGATCATATCAAAGTTTCTTAATACGTTTATCAAAGTTATACTTCATTTATAATCTCCTCAAACACTTCAAGACATCTATGTTTTATTAAGTTCATATCACCATATCATCAGAAAATATTATGAAGTACAAGTAACTACCAATATCATTTATTTTATAAAATCTTCAAATATCAACATGCATAAGTTATAATAGATTTCTTATCCTCCCACTACGTTTATTGAAGGATATTGTGTCATATTGTTCATAACTGAGACTTGAATATCTCTTATTGATTCAATAACCACAGGAGTCTAGAAACCATCAATATGGATTCTAGTAATGCATTTCTCACACATGTGCTTTAAATGAGAATGCCAAAGATTGTTTGAGTTATCAATTATAACCTTTTAGGTATTTATTTGTAAAACATTTATCCAAGATCATCGAATATTTAGGGCATTGCAATACAAGATCACATCTTTGAAATAGAATCATTAACAACTCTTTATTTATAACCATCCTTCTTTATACAAGATTGATGAGTGTATTTATACCCATTTTTACATACTGCTTTACACACTTTTGGGGGTTGTTGTGTTTCTATTTCCTAGTTTTAGCATTAAATTCACTCAATTGCAATTATCTTTCCTTTTATGAACTTGAATGTATTTTTACATATATTTTATGCAGAACCAACAAAAATTGTACGACAATGCCAAGATCGGAACAAGCCCTCATGATGCTAAACCTGAAGGGAAGGAAGGCCCAAAAGCTTTCCATATGATCACCTTTCAACCACCTAGTAAAGTGAGTGGCTCTTCCATTTGCTTGATTCAAGCCACTCTCTACCTAAAGTCTTCTAGATTCTTACATCCTAATGTGCACTTTCAACATCCAGTCCATTCTAGTCCAGCCATGTTGGTCCTCTAGAGAACCAGTCGTGAGGTCCAAATTAAGTAACCCGCGGGAGTCGCCTGTTGGACTGGGTATGGGCCATGTAGTCAGATGCTTTTGACCATAAGCATTCAACTTTAGGGTTTTGGAGGAAACGAATGCTTCTATAAAAGTGAACCCTTATCATCCATTCAAAGGGGTCTCTGATTTGTTATTAGAAGCCACATTGTGCAGCACAAACCCTAGATACGAGCGAGGAGGAGGCAATCACAATAGAGAGATTGGTCTTCATTCACTAGGTGTCATGACCTTCTCAATCATTCCTATTATCTCTTTGTTGTTTTCCTTCGTCATGAGCGAGTAGACATTTGTGATGGGGCATGGGGACTAGACTCGGTCACCCGTACTTTATCTAAGCTTGTATCCAAACCTGACAATGTAGTTCCTAAATGAAGTATCGTTCTGCTAAATTCTTTGCTTAGAAAATCGATGACTTGCTTTGCATATATGTTATAATCATGGATATGCATGTTGTTGTGAGCGTGATTAGAATATTGCAATGATTTTATTATTCCCTTGAGATGTCAGTAAGGGATAGTGAGGTGGTTGGACTTTGACCTGCTACTTGCCAAGGATGGTTGGTCATATGTAAGGGAGTTCAGTTGGAATAAATACAGAACTCAGGTGTCAAGGATGGTCAGTTCCAAGGGAGTTTAAGACAAGTGATGACTTGTATCCCATGAGGGTGCAATGGCTAAGCCTCTATTTAGCAATGATTATAAGAGAGTTAGATCTTGTTTGAATAATTATGCATGACTGGGTAGTGAAACCCCATGCCCTGATTCTCTTTATTATCTGTTATTTACTTCCTGAATCTCTTTTTTTTTCAACAATTTAGTTTAACCAATATTTCAACTACTCGGAAATAAATATTACTCTAAATACTTCTAAACCTATATAACTACCTAAAAAGGTCGTCCTTTGGGTTTGATCCTAAAGTATACTACAATAACACTTCCTCTCATGTAGAGTGGGGAATTGGTGCACTTCATTTGGTTAAACCTTGTAGTTATTCTTTTAGGGTTTTTCTTGGTGTGGCATTTAGACATAAAAAATTACATCATTGTCGGGGACAACAGTAGTTGAATATATTCAAAAGTATAATCATAAATAGGGTTTTGTTCTTGTTTTTATATTTTTCTTGATAATATTGAAGATCTTCTAGAATTAGGCACACCACTCACGATCATTTTTCTCTCTCTCTTCTTAGGTACTCCTAGCCTATGTGTAAATCCAAAAGTCTTGAATCAGGATTTCTATTTGGTCTTGAAATTGAGAAAACACTAAGGAAACTTCATAAGGAGAAGACCATGGTAGATGTGGTAGCTGCAGAAGCAACTGTCCAAGTATGTATCGATGCAACTATTATTGCGCAGTAAGAATTTCTCACTACAGAAGCTAGAGAATAGGCGTAAGCTGAGTTCCAACCCACAGAACAAATGATAGAACTACATGATTTCTCCATCCCTAAGGGCACCAAATTAACTCATCCATTCCAACCTTCAGGTGACCCGGTCGAGATAGCCGAACGGATCAACCTTGGTCGATGATGAAGCCACCTGGATCCACTTTTGACTCCATGCAACTACAACTTTTCAAATATTTTTTAACAGATAAAACTAGAGTCGGGTACAATGCTCATTTATTGGACCCAATCACTATGGGGGATGTTCTATAAAACAAGATGTTAGAGAAATTGTACCCCCCTTCGGTGACATACTCAATCCGTAGACAAACTATATGATTCAATCAAGTACTTGGGGAATTGTTATGAAGCATGGGAGGGATTTAATGAATTCTCATGCAACTGCCCGCACCATGACATCCCTGAGAACCAGAGCATTGAATTCTTCTATGGAGGAGTCAAAGATGAGATAAATAAGTTCCTCGATTCTTCCTCTAATGGAAATTTCATGCCAAGGGGCATTGATAGTGCACTTAAGATAATCAACCTTATAAGAGAAAATCAGACTTATTGGACAAGACTCTTGGGAAAAGGCATAGTGAAAGTAGCTATGGTGGAGGATCACTCAAAACATAAATCTATCTCCAAAGCACTGAAAGCTCTCTCCTTCCAGCAAGATAATCTCGAAAAAATCCTTCATTGCATATGAAAGGAAGAGTCAAACGGCCCAAGTACAAATCATTACACCTTCTTGACAATTCTGTCATGCGGTGAATCACATCACAGTCCATTGTCAACAACTATATATTGTGTTCCATTAACACAAAGTTGAGCTAAAATACATAGTCACTCATGCTGAAGACATAAAATCAATCTACAATATCCCATGGAAAGATTACTATAATCCAAATCAAGCTCAAAGTCATCTTAGTTTCCAATATGGGAACCCCATTGGAGCTAAAAATCCAAAACCAGACCTTGAAGCCACCCAGCCAGGGTAGAGAACCAATGAGCTATTGAGCCTGCGCAACCAGGGAAATTTCAAGTTTAATTTTCCTAGTTGGAATTACTAGCAGCGACAACAATATTAGAATCCAAATCAGGCCTCGCCACTACAAATCAAAGCCACACCAACCCAGGATCCAATGAAGACACTCTAGGAGATGATGGCATTATATCAGACCCAATTCTCCAATACCGTAGTGAATCAAAAGGCACTGGAATTTCAGATTGCCTATTTGGAAGCTATCAAACAACCCCCAACGGGCACAATGGCTGACAGCCAAAAAACAACCCCAAGCACCCAGAGCAGTCAGAACAGTTAAATGTCATAATGACCGGGTCAGGAAATGTGTATAGCACACCTCTTGCCTTTACTCCTGTTGAAAAAAGTGAGAGCACCCAAATCAAAGATCCAAATTGGCTGATCGGCCATCCTATGGACAACCATATAGAGTATCAGACAATAGAACCTCACATGATGGCAGGACAACCAAGAACTAGGGATAAATTAACATAAGTAACTCTTGCGGTAAACTCTGAACCACCATCAAATCCCATGTACATGCTATGTGTACCATATGGAGGACGTCTCAAGCAATCCAAGATTCGAGATTGAGTAGTGAAATCCAAGGATACAATGAAGAGAATCTACATTAACATACCATTACTCAATCTGTTGACTGAAATACTAATTTGCTACAAGTACCGCAAGACGATTTTATCAAGAAAGCCTTTGGCCCAAGAAACTAAGACACTGAAATTGAGACAAACATCCTCTGTATAAAATCATCTAACTCAAAAGAAAAATGATCCATGATCATTTTGGATAGATCATTTCTTTGCAGATGACACATGTCGTAAGGGACTCACCAACTTAGGTGCTAGCATACCTATTATGCCTTACACTCTATGTCGGAGCCTAGGGTTCACAGACCTCATACCCAAAATGATGACATTCAGTTAGTTGATGCATCTATAACTAAACCCCTGGGAATTATTGAAGACGTACTAGTGAAGCTAGGACACAATACATGTGATTTCATTGTTATGCATATCAAAGAAGACAACTCGTTCTTGCCCATCTCGGGAAGTCCATTCCTAGCCAGTGTGTGAGCTCTACTGGATGTCAAAGCTAGTAATCTCATCCTATGATCAGGCAATAAGACTATTGAATACTGATCCCTTCAAGATTTTAAGAGGGTGCATAATTTGATCGAAGCCCACTAGTATAGATAACACATTTAGTGTCGGTTAAGTAAGGCTTTTGTTGTCGATTTTGAAGCGACACCCAAGCGGGTGACACTAAAAGTAGACTCCTTTAGTGTCGGTTACATAATCAATGACAAAAAGTCATTCCCAGTTACAATTTAACTCAAAAGCACTAATAGTCGGACATAAGCGTCAGGTTCTAGCAAACAACCGACACAATTAATCATTCGTTGTCAGTTTTTGGTTTTTAACCGACGCCGATGTTTTTTTTTTGTTATCAACTCTGAGGCCTGCTATCCGACTGGTCAACAAGATGCAGAACATGTAGTTTGGTTCTAAATTGTAGGTTTACAACATCACTTTGATTTCAGCCAACAACAGGTCACAAACTTACAAATATTGACAAGTTGTACAATATTATATATTATATGGATCATGTTATTCACTCACATGTATAATAAGCACATTTAATATCAAATATGATTCATCAAACACATGTAGAAACATGTAGTTCCATTTGATTCCTCCATTTCATATTCACACATATTTAGAAACATGTAGTTCCATTCATTTCATATCTTTTCACACTCACACACAGAAACATTCATTCATTCCATCTTCACAAACACATGTATATAGATAAGACAATTCAAAAAAATTCATTCAGACATTATATATAGGAGTCTTTTAAAGTTGAACATGTTATCAAAATACTAATTATGACAACAAACTTTAGAAAATAACAAGAAGTAACTAAACAAGGGGGGCTTGTTGTACCCCTAAACATGTGCATAAGACGAGAAAGTAAATTTGTTGCTTGGACCTACTTTGTTGATGTTGCTGTGTCACGGAGCTCATCATTTTTAGATGAAAATATACTGATGGTGATAGGGAAATGGATGGTATATATAGTAGGAATAGAAGGGAAATTAGGTGTGCTCTCCTCATCAAATGAGTCCAAATATGTGCTATCCCCTGTCAAATACTCAATTCATACCAGAAGATCCAATGTCTTGTTGTTGATGTTGGTTATCCAAACCTTGATGGTATTATGGCCAACCGGTCGAAGAAAAAGCTTGTCACTACGTCCCAATAGCATCTTCCCATCCCACTCGCACCAACTAGATGTGGATACAAGATTTCTGTCAACATCATACTTAACCTCGATAACATATGTTGAAGTTCCAAAATTTAGGGTCACTTCACCATTCGTGTAGCGTCTTCCATTTAGATAATGCAAATGTTTAGGTATAGTGAGTTGTGCTAATGAACGGTCATCTAGAATGATGTCCAGCTATTCTTCAATAGGGAATAGTAACATTGGGGTAGAGGCTCAAGCCATTATGCCTACAACAATGTAAAATGTTGAGAAAAATGAATATAAATGTAAGTACTAACAACACACAACAACATGGTTATTGATTCAGCCCTATTTTAGGGCTTAATCTTGTGTCTTTTTGCTTTTCAATCACATCTATACCTGTTAGATTGCATGTCATTCCCCCTAATATACTTATTTGTATAAAATGCACTTATGGACATTATTTGCATGTTTTTCAGGTACTTGGACCACACTTGGATGGACGAGAGAGATGGAGGGGCCCAAAGAAGGCCCCAAAGCTCCCCAACCTACCCCTAGTGGCCAAGAGTCAAGCTTAAGAAAATAATTCCATGGATAATGAAGTTTGAAACTCAAAGTGAAAGGAAAGCCCCCAACACGGCCGTGGTAGTACAGAATGGTCGTGCTGCAAATGAAGAAATCACAAGAAAAATCTCAATTTTGAAGCAGCTACAGAGCATACTCTACCACGGCCGTGCTACGCAGCACGACCGTGCTGCGACCACCCACCACGGCCATGCCACGCAGCACGGCCATGCTACCAGCTACCACCATGGCCGTGCTACACAGCACGGCCGTTCTACCAGAACCCACCACGGTCGTGCTACCCTCAACCCACCACGGCCGTGGTGACCACCACGGCCGTGGCCATTTCAGCCCAATTTTGACCAAAACCCTGTAACTTGGCAAATTTAATTCCCACGACTGTGCCCATCCACCACGGCCATGGCCTACCCTACCCACCACGGCCGTGGTGCCCCACCACGGCCGTGCTACTCACCAAATCTACCTAGTTTTTCCACTGTTTTCACCATTTTTCCCCTACTTAACCTAGTGCTTCCCCCACACCTATATATACCTAGGTGGCGGCTGGGGCACAAAGCAAGCCACCCTACAGCCACTCCAGCTGCCCCATTTCATCCTCCATCCATTCCCACCTCACTTCATCTCCATTTTCACCATTTCTACCACTAAAACCCTAGTTTTCCATTGTTTCCACCCATTTCTACCACACATCCATGCCATTCATCCACCTTGGAGGAGGGAGCTCGAGCTACAGCTACTAGGAGGTGGAGAAGGAGGAGTCTTCACCGAGCTCATCATGGCTTTTCACTCCTCTACTCATTTTATCTTCTCTATTTTTGTATTTTCCAGTTCTATGAGTAGCTAGGCCCCCTTGGGTGGGCTGTTTGGGGGAATTTATGTTACTTTGATACCATGTTGGGGGGAAATGACATGTAAACATTGTAATTCCATTTGTTAATGATTATATTCTATTTGCATCTCATTCTCCATGAATTACTTGTTGGCTTGCATGTGTAATCACTTAGGAATTTATGCAAATTGGTTATATGTTTGAATTGTGGGATTTGCCCCTAGGTCCAATTCTTGGATCCCTAGGTTGCCTCCCATCTTCCTACATCCTAATCAACCTCCCTAAACCTAAGTGAGAGATCTAAGTAGCTATATTAGATAATTCTAGTACAATTAGCATGGAGCCTTCTCAAGGCTAGAATGTGGTGGAATTGGGGTCCAAAACCCTAATTTCACCTCCCCATTACTACCCTCAGCCCCTAATTGTCATAGGAATTCCTAATCTAGAAACCTAGACTTGATTAGACTCTAATTGCATTGAACCTAACTCCTAACCCAATTGAGCCTCGTAAGGGTAGTAGGGGGTGTTAGGGATTAGTTCTCCTATACACAACCTAGCATATCCATGGCCAGTTAGTAGCTTAGGTTAATCCATTGGACTCTAAGTTGTTGTTTGGTTTGGATAATCTAAATGGAATCTTAATGTTCATATGTCACCCCCAACTTAATTGATAAGTTCATACCCCTAAACAGCCCACACCTCTCTTTATTGCTTGAAACCCTAGTTTTGTGCTTGCTTAGCTTAATTAGTTCTTTCCTTGCTTAGTTAGCTTCTTGCTTTGCTCTTGTCTTGTTCATGCCTAGTGTAGCTCTTTAATTACTCTTTTACTTCTCTCTTACTTGCCTTAGTGTAGTTTGCCTTTTTCATATCTAGCTTAGCCTTTCCTTGATTGTTTAACCTTCCTCTAGCTTAGGGATAATTTAGATTTCATTCCTGCCTTTAATTTCTTGTTTGTCCATAATCGTTTAACAATCAAAACCACCTTAAAACCCATGACCCTAGTCTCCGTAGTAGGAACCTAGCAAAACTAAACCTAGCTCTAGTGCCCCCTCTTTTCCCTGTGGATCGACCCTATACTTGCCACCTTCCAATACTACGATACGACCCCGTGCGCTTGCGGGTGTAGTTGTTTTAGTAGACGTAGGTAGCTAGTTTAGGTTTATAAATTTCAAAAGTGAATCCACCGCGTGCCTCCGTCCGCGGGGTTGCATCTAGTCGAGTCAAATCAGTTGGCGTGTAGCACCATTGGTGGGAGCGCGCCAAGCTTTCTGGCACCGTTGTCGGGGATTAGAGGCGCTCGGCCTAGCTAGTTAGTTTTACTTTGACTTTTCCTAATGCCCTCATCATTGCTATTCTTTATACATTACTCTTTGCATTCTTTGTGTATATTGGTTTGCTAACTTGCTTTCTTTTGTTTGGTTGTGCCTTGTGCATGTGACAAGCCACTCGGAGAAGACAAGATGGAAGGCCAAAATGCACAAGCCCATCCATTTCCTCCACCACCCTACCTCCAAGGCTGTCCTAAGCCTTACACACCTCCACCACCTCTGTTGCTGCAACCTTCCCACCACTTCACTTTCCAACCTCAACTCCCTCCTCCACTACCCTACCTCCAAGGCTATCCTAAGCCTTGCACACTACCACCACCTCCATTGCAACAACCCTCCCACCAGTTCACCTTCCAACCTCAATTCATACTACCACCTCCATCATCACAACCCTCCCACCAGTTCACCTTCCAACCTCAATGCCCTCCTCCACCTAAAGTCCAAGGGCCATCAACACCGATGCCACCACCACAACTATCACATGCTCCCCCTACTTCCCATGAGCAAATGGATATGATTGAGACCCCTCTCTTTGGTGCCTATGAAGACCCATTCCTGAAAGGAGAGAAAACCTATGGCATGAGATTTTTGAGGGTCTTAAGGCTTATTAAGATCTATGATGATGATCCCCAACGAGAGAGAATTGCTAAAAAAGACTTACAAAGCTCGCATCACCCTTGGGAGGAAGATCAATCAAGGAAAGCATTTGAGAGGATTGCTTATGATGGGGGTTCAAACATTTTGTTTTTGGACCACGGTTGATGGTGAAAGAACAAGAAGCCTGGCTGAAGGCACGAAAGTTAGCTCTTGTGGGAGGCAACCCACATAGGTTTGGGAAATTTTGACCCAACCTCACATTTTTGATACTTTTGCTTTGTTTTCACACTTTCCAAGAAAAACACACACACACACTTTTATTTAATAGTTTTTGTCTAGTTTTAAGATGTGAAGGTAATAACAGGGTGAAATGAAGGAAATTTGAGTACATTTGAGAGAAGGATTCAAAGAAAAATCACTTTGGGTCAAGTTTTTGAGTGTTTGATGTTCCTCATTTTGAGAGTAGCAGCTATAGGGACCACCACGGCCATGGCATATGAATACGAATGTGGTCATTTGCATAAAAAACACACCAAGTCCCTGGATTCTGAAACAAAATTGAGAAAAGCTGCCAAAGGACTGCACCACGGCCATGCCAGGCAGCACAGTCGTGCAACTTGAATCTACCACGGCCGTGCTACGCAGCACGGCCGTGCTGTAGACCAATTTTAACCACTGAAGGTAGATTAGGGCGGCAGCTACTATGCATATCCTCCACCACAGGGAGGAACACCGCCATAGCCTCGAGAGAGCCATGATCATCTACCCTATCATCCTAAACTCTAGGATCATGTTGAGGACAACATGATTCAAAAGTTTGGGGTGGTAGGGAAGGTATGCCCTAGTTTCACTTTGCATTTCACCTGCCACATCTACTCTTGAATTCTTGTTTTTTCTATCTACCTTAGTCATATTTACTGCTTTGCATACATGCATGCCATGTCGTTTACTTTCTTGTCATTTTTGCGTAATTTTCAAAAAAAATATTCCCTTTTTTCCATGCATTGCATATCATGTAAATTTTTGGTAATTGCATGTTTTAGCTAGGATCTGCTTGTTTACTATTTTAAGTTCAATAATATAGGCTTAGATGTGATTGGAGGTAACTTGGCACAATTTTGGCCAATTTTGTCCAAATTTGAGATTTCTTGTCTAGAAAGTGTGTTTTGACCCAATCTCTACCGTTTTGAGTGAAAATGATGACCTTTGACAAATGCAAGTGAAATGTCATGCTTGATTGCTAAGTGGTATCAATGTTTGACTTTTTACATGTGCATCACCTCTCTTATGTTTGTGATTGAATTGGTTGAATTGTGAAATTGAGCAAGCTTTGAGCGCTTAGCGTTTGTTGGATATATCAATTTCATTTTGATCATTCATGTGGTGTGATATCTTGGATGAAGTGTTGGATTAATTCTCATGCAGGACGTCTTATGTGGAAAATCATACCAATGACCCCTCTTTTACCCGACTATTCTTCCACCATCTTCATACCCCTCCGCCTCATAAAAGATGCCCTAGTGCACATAATCATCCTTGGCCACCTCCAAAAGTTTGGGGTGGCCATATATTTATCTCCCCGCTTCACTCTATCCACCATATGCCATATCTACACCAAGGGCAAGAAAAAGAAAAGAAAAGAAAAAGAAAAGCAAAATAAAATAAAAGGATGCTCCTGTTTAAGAGCATTCAAATAAAGAAAAGTTGGGTGTGTAAAAAACACTCCAAAAATCTTACCGCAACCCTTTCTTCCACTTTCATACCCATTGAGATAGGAAACATCAAACTTAGCTCATTTTGCCTTTCCACGGCCACGTGGGTCATTTGGTGTGATTTGAGATATAAGATTGAATGCATGAATGTGAAAAAACACTCCTAGTCATTCTTGATTAATGCCACCATGAAACGGTTTACCCGGAACTTAATGGAAGAAATATGGATAACTTGTGTATTATATGCGCTATATTTGAAGTTTATATGGTTTGTGCTCTTTTCATGATTGGATTGTGAAAGTAGGATAGGAGAGAGGTGAAATGCAAGTACTTAGTCATCTTTAATCCCATTCAGCAACAATCATCTTTTATATTGCATTTGTCATTTCTTTTTGTGAAATTTTGTAGAGAGATTGAGTTGGAGCACACTTGAAGATAAGTATGTTTTAAGTTTGGGGTGGTGATTCAGCCCTATTTTAGGGCTTAATCTTGTGTCTTTATGCTTTTCAATCACATCTATACCTGTTAGATTGCATGTCATTCCCCCTAATATGCTTATTTTTATAAAATGCACTTATGGAAATTATTTTCATGTTTTTCAGGTACTTGGACCACACTTGGATGGACGAGAGAGATGGAGGGGCCCAAAGAAGGCCCCAAAGCTCCCCCAACCTACCCCTAGTGGCTAAGAGTCAAGCTTAAGTAAAGAAGTCCATGGATAATGAAGTTTGAAGCTCAAAGTGCAAGGAAAGCCCCCAGCACGGCCGTGGTAGTACAAAATGGTTGTGCTGCAAATGAAGAAATCACAGGAAAAATCTCAATTTTGAAGCAGCTACAGAGCATACTCTACCACGGCCGTGCTACGCAGCACGGCCGTGCTGCGACCACCCCCCACAGCCGTGCCACGCAACACGACCGTGCTACCAGCTACCACCACGGTCGTGCTACACAGCATGGCCGTTCTACCAGAACCCACCACGGCCGTGCTACGCAGCACAGCCGTGCTACCCTCAACCCACCACGGCCGTGGTGACCACCACAGTCGTGGTGACCACCACGGTCGTGGCCATTTCAGCCCAATTTTGACCAAAACCCTGTAACTTGGCAAATTTAATTTCC